>JZLH01S0446080.1:108844-120506 GCA_001188425.1 Eucidaris tribuloides
GATAATTCCACCAAAGAAGCTGTCGCAACAAGGATGCAAATCTGCATTTTTGCAAAACCTGCTTTTCGCAGATTCCAATTAACGCAACTACAATTTTATAGAAATTTTCAAAGCTTCATTTCTACCCCACACTACAGACAAATTTGGTAGCTGTGGGGCAGCTCACAGTTTTACAATTATTAGTCCAAATTTTCCTTGACAGTACAACATACCTGCCAACCTTTGATGAACAAAAAATCAGTATCAAAGCTACGAGGGCGCGGAGCGCCCGAGCGGGGGGAGGGTGTGGGAGGGGGGGTGTCCCCCCTCCCACGGTAAGAACCTTTTGTATTTTAGATGTGTAAAAAGGGCCTTTTCTTTAACTTCAAAAGCAAATTTTCAGACTTATTTGATCCCCCAAAATAGATCTAAAACACACACACAACACAGTCAGAAAATTTCCCTTAAATTCTTCATCTTTTTCACCATAATTTAAATCCTAACATTATATCTAGTACATGAACCAGAGTGTGTTAGGCTTTGAGGATTAATAATGAAATGTCTGATGTCAGTCAGTGATGATTGAAGGATTATTCTTTTCTTGATGAAATTTTCAAACAGTGAGCATTTAACTTTTGGATTTGATTTTGAAAAAAAAATAAACATTTAAGCACTCTAGAAATAATATATGTACTATGAAAGAATCATCAGTAGACTCCTGAAAATGACAGGTCTAGGTCGGTAGACCCTTGAAAAATAGGCAGTACAAATTGTGATTTGTGTCTACACTACATAAATCACTGTGTGTGGGACTGGGGGCTTGGACACCTACAAATGCGAAGTGCTTGCAAGGCTACTCATTAAAATTCCTACTTACTTGGTACATTACTCACTTTGATTTCTTTGTCAACAAATTTTGACAGCTAATCTTCATATCTAGTGACTTGCAAGGAACAGTAAAACACATCGCGGCACGTATATGTACGTGAGCAGTAGACAATCACACGCACACACACATAACACAACACATGTGTCATACAGGCTGAGTAGTGTAATTTTTTTTTACAGGCAAGACTTCATAGGGCACAGTACCATGTGAATGCAATCGGAGGGCACCGCGCATCCTACCTACATGCATGATGCGTGTGAAATGCGTCTAAACAGAAGACTAATACATTTACGGGTTAGGCTTGAATATGTACTACGGAAAAAAATTATCCCGGAATCATTTGCCTTACAATACATGCAGTATGGGCATATTAGCCTTTGCTCCAGCTTTTTTATTTGTCAATAATTTCAGAAAATCAAAAAATCAGAATTTTGATTTAAAAAATCGGAATTCGGAATGGAGGTTAAAAAATCTGAAAAATTCCGCCAAAATCGGAATGGTTGGCAGGTATGGTACAACAATGAAGAGGTATAAAAAACACCCTCAAGACTACAAAGCCATGATAAAATTATTACTTACCATAGAAAATCAACACTTTTCTCATTATTTGTCTTGATTTTCTTTTGCAAACTATTTTTCAGAACTTTTCTCTTCTAACAGATTTTGAGCATTTATAATCTGTCCTCATGTTTGGATTTCTATAAAAAATTGTGTGGTTATTGAATCCTGCAGAAAAGCAGGTTTTGACAAAAATCCAGATTGATACCTTGTTGCCGACAGCTTTCTTTGGTGGGAATTCAAACGTGTTGATGACTGCATGCGATTTCTTCATTTTAAGGTGGAGCTCTCTGAACTGTGAGTAGCGTCGGTAGAGATTCCACTCTTCATCTCGTATCCTGATGTAGATCTGTGCCAAAAAAATATAAATAAATAAATAAATAAATAAAAATAAAAAATTAATTAATGTCACCCATAATCATCATATTCCCCAAGCATTTTCCTTTGCTGCTCCCAAACTCTACATGCTGATTTTAAGCAGACGAAAAACACACCCTTCTTTTGCCCCAAGTGACCCATCTTTAGTATTGCTTAGTTACTTCTACAAGAATTATTCATCATAAATTTTTAAATTCATTTTAATTATTATGGAAGAAAGTATTGCACACGTGAAAAAGTTGTCTCCTCCCTCCCTCCTAAAAACTAAATAAATTAGAATTAGCAATAATAACAACAATATTCTGAGGAACGATGAAATAATTTGTTTCTTTCTTTACCCGATAGACATGGAATGCATCTTTGCCCATTTCACTCAGCAATGCAGAAGGAATCAATAATAGCGACAATATTCTAAAGAAAGGTGAAAAATAATTCTTTTCTTTCTTTACCTGATAGACATGGAATGCATCTTTTCCCTTTCCTCTCAGGAATGCAGAAGGAATCCAAAGATTGATAAGAGCCCTAGTAGCTGGTGCTAATGATGCTCTAGAAAGGCAAAATGTTAGAACAGATACAAAACAAATAATAATAAATGTGACCGCCCAGCTCCAAACCAACAAAAAGTCGCAGATTATGATTCTCTGTAATAGACCAAAATGTGTCACTTGGGTTGACCAACTCAAATTTTCAAAGTTTATCTTATCTGAAAGAGTAATATTTTCTCTTCTTACTGTCAAAATTTGGTGGCTTAAAATGAAACCAAAAGCGAGATATTGGCAATTTTTCTGAACCGCATTTTTTCAGACATGTGCTTCCGGATGGCGCATCAAAGTGAACGTAATCTTTAAATCCTCTTTTCTCCCTCTTCTGTGAAACTGCACCTCCTAACTCTGTCTTATTTCAGTTACGTTTTGAATGGGTAAGGATGGTCCAATTTTAACAAGTTATATATCATTTTAAAGCTAAGAGCTTACTTTTTTAAACTATAAAGAAAAATGAGAATTGATTTTGGCCTACTTTTTGTGGGTTTTGAGCTGGGCGGTCACAAATATATGTTCTACCACGTGGTCATATTACTGTTAGCGTATGACATAATATAAACACTACACAAAAAATAAGTTCCCCCTTTTTGAAAATTCCATAACTTTTTAACGAAATAGTTTTGAGCAGCATAATTTGGCATGAGTGTTTCTGCACTCATTGACTAACTTCTGTGTGAAAATGTGATTGATCCGTCAAGTAATGCATGAGTGAGCACGTAATAAAGGCAAAACTGTCACAAGGGTCATTTTGAGGGATTTGTGATGCAAGATTTTGACAAATTCTGTTTTTGTTGAATGATTAAGCGCTATTTATGTTAATCAGCTATGTTTGACCCCCTAACAATTCTTTTGGTACTTTTCACATATTTACGCTTCAGTGAGCTCAATTTAACAATTTCCATCCATCCTCAATTTTGAAATTGTAAAATCCATTAAGTTTATTGAAAAAATTGAAATCCGATATTTTTCAGCAATGTGTATCTTTACACGTTGTATGGACATAAGAGGTTGTAATCATGTCAGGGTTCAGTGAGCACACTTTATAAATAAAGCAAAAAATACCATTATTTACCATTATTTTGTCATAAGAGATGACTCCTGTGACTTTTGAAAAGTGACATTTTTGCCTTTAATTCATGCTCACTCATGCATGGCTTGACGGATTAATCTTATTTTCACACAGAGGTTAGTCATGGAGTGTGGAAATGTTCCTGCCAAGTTATTTTGCTAAAACTTATTTCATTAAAAAGTTATGGGATTTTGAACAAGGGGGAACTTACTTTTTGTGTAGTGTTTACTTATGGGGCAAAGTTATGGGCTGTAATACAAACTTGCTCAAAAAGATCATTGACCTCTGCTGATGACCTTCACCTACTTCTAAATTTGAAAGTCTGTATGATCAATCAGTTATTCAAGTTTTTGTAAGTGTAACGGATGGATGAAGGGCAGACGGACGGATGCCACAGTGATCCCTTAGTCTCCCTCCACCTTGGTGGGCTCGACAAAAATACAAAAAAAGAATTTAAAAAAAAGAAAGAAAGAGAGAAAGAAAATAATTTTGTATCATATTCCTTTCCATACCTGTGTCTGGTAGTTTCTCCTACAATAACTTTGTACCATATAGCTTTACATATCTGTTTCTGGTAGTATCTCCCACAATAAAATGCCTTTGTTCTGTCTCTGGGGAATTCATAATATACCAAAGTATTCTGTGAATTATGGAGAAATCACAGTAGATCAAACATGCTCAGAGCTAGGGCACCGTGCAATCTACGTACGTTTCTGAATCTGGTGAATTGACATCAGAGTCGGACTTATCCTCTGGAAGGGGGCCCCGTAGATCCACCAGCTCATCTCGCAGCCTCTTGATGAGGGCATCCTTGGCTCTCAGCAGACGGCTCAGGTAATCGTTGAACTCCATCAGTTCCCCGTGCATCTCGGCAACTTGGATCAGTTTGTGCTCGTACTGCTCCGCTTGTTCGCTGTAGGTAAGTAAATGAATTGTGAGGTGTTTAATTAACGTATATTGGAGTCCTCAGTTTTACGTGATACAGAAAACCGAAACAATTCACAGAATTTCACTGACTACAGGATTTTTCAGGCCAAAAAATTTGAATTCCAAATATACAGACATACCTGTAATCTATGAGACCAGCTTTAGGTTCAGGAATGGATGGTTGTGGCTCATCTTGCCTTATACCAGGTAAACCTGAAACAAAAGAAACAATGTTTTAATAACTAAGAAAAAAAAGTACATAATAAATGTAAACATCACAATCTACCTTTCCACTCTAAACGCAACCTTGTTTAGTATTTACTTTTTAAAAGACAATTTGATATATGCTCAACATTTTGTGGTTGTTATATTTTTGCAAATTTCATTATCGAATTGCGAAAATTTTCATTTCTTCATATACCTATACCAAGTCAATGAAAATGCAAGAAAATGACAGTAATAAATACTTGCAAATTCCCCCTCTTGAGGCAAAATCGTTAGAATATCAGTATGCGAAATATGACATATACAGTAACATGCATTCTCCAGATCCCAGTCTGAGATATCTTGTACCATGGTAGCTCCATGCTTGTACTCAGTGTTCAGCAAGTAATATGACAATACTTTCTATTTGCACAGAATATGTTCCTTTAGGGTTGTAGAACTCATCACATGGTTAACAACACAACTGCACTTCATTTGTTGACATGCAAATAAGAACATAATCAAATATTGATAGATAGTAAAAAAAAATTTATGAATCAAGTAATTATTTAACTTATTGTTTTGATTCTCACCTTCAACAACTGATGAACCTTCTCTCCTGAGCATCTGGACTGCAGCAACATACTTCTTTAATTGGTTCTTCAATAATTCATTATCTCTGAAAAATAAACCACATCAAGTCGATAAAACATGTACAGATAAAACCATAACACAATGCAAATAAACCTATCAATACTGTTACCCATACATTTGAATGAGATACTATAGAATGTAGTTATGGTGTAACCAGTTTTAGCTTTTCAAGAACAGTAAAACTTGAACTACAAGTACAGTTACAAGAAATTATGAAGTAGAAGAAATAATTTAGTTACTTGATGCAGATAGTGTTCAACTTATTCTGCAAATATAAAGAATTATTATTTTTTGTTAGAATGAAATGATAAACAAATGCAAGAGATGAAGACTTCTGCTATAATTTATAATTTCTTTTTGAAATAGAGGAAATTTTTTTACCATTATTTCAATCTGGAAGAATTCACTTTACTTGACCAAATGTTTAAATAATTTTCCCAGGGTGGTATCATTTTTGTCTTTTAATTTTAATTTATTTTTCAAATTACACCCAGGAGACAGTAAAATCATGAACGCATGTCCACATTTTCAGTTCAGATTTGAACATCACGTACCTCGTCAAGGCCAAGACCTGTGCAGTCAACTTCTCATCTGTGTCCTGACTTTTGGCTGTGATTTCCTCTAGTTGACCCCTCAGGGAGGCAGAATGTTCCATCTCACTGTCCAGCAGGGATCGAAGTGACCTGTCAAATCAAATATATTCACATCATTTAATGCTTTAAAGAGAAGACTTCTTGGAATTTCATTTGCAGGGAAGAATGGGTGTAAACAGCTTTCTACTTGTTGGCATATTGGTATTTTTTGCTATTTTTGCAAATTTTGTTGGCACATTTTGTTTCTCTGTATATGAAGTCTGCAGCACATAAAAGTAATGCATGTAAAAATATTGCACATATACTATTTGTCACAACTAATAATTGATATTAATGTTACTGTTTATTATGTGAAAAATTGGCAATAATTTATAACATAATCTTTTGCTCGAAATTAAAACTATGTATACATGTATGTCTTAGTTTTTAGAAGAGAAGAGATTACACGGAATTTCTCTCAAAAATCGGCAAAGCATGTCAATCTGAGCAAAGCATTCAGTTTCAATTTCTATAAAGGTCATACTACAAAGGGAAATGGCAGAATTGGAAGAAGTCCTCAATTTCAGACAGTATTATACCAGAATCAAATTAACCGTTTGATGTTTCTGCTGTGAAAATTTCACAGTCGTACATTTCCTCATTCTTGTAAAAGTAGTATCAGAAACTGCTGTGATATTAAAATTTGTTTTGCAACTTCCTATACATTTAATTTTTATCACAGTCATACTTTAAGTCAATACATTAAATGAATGCTTGTATCTCCTTAATTCAACAAATTCATGACAAATCCATCCAGCCTGGATATACACTTTGTTTCCTAAGTGTATTGGGGTATGTTTCATCTCATTTGGTACTTGAGACATTTTTTACTTCTTCCCATCATGTAACTGCCCTATTATTCAAAGCTGGTACATATCTACTATTTCCTTTTCAACTACACCGAATTCAAGATGATTCCTGGATGTACAGTCCGGTCATTGAAAATATTGAAAACAAAATTCAACTCATTTGGCATATATGACTGCTCTTATTGCAGACATTCCTCTATAATGTAATTTTTTACCACTCACAATGTGTGACAGTGAAAAACTGCATTATCAACAGAAATAACGACCACTGAAATTTTAAAATGTATAAACCTGTACTTATCATTGTTAAAAGAATAGCCAATATTATTGCACATAATTCAAGTTCTCACACATACACACTATGCTTTTTGTTCAGACTACTTTTAATCATGGAGCAAAGGATTTCATATTTTTGCAACAACATACCTGTTTTTCTCAACGAGTTCATCATTGCGATTCACAGTGGCAAGAATAGCTTGTCGAAGTTCATCTGTTTGCAAAAAAAAATATAAAATTTAGCAACATCAGGTAGAAAAATATGTCTACTTGCGGCAAATGAAAAACTTTTACATGAAATATGTTGAGTGAATATTTCGGAAAAATTTCCTTTCACTCATTCAAACCATGTAAATATCAATCATACCTAAATCTCCCATTGTGTCATATACATGTTCCATACCACTTATTATCAATAAGTTGACTAACAAATTGCACATAGTTCACACACGTAAACCCTATAAAGCCAAGTCCAAATGCAGTTTCAAACTTGTTTAAAAATATCTGATTGACAACGTGAATAGCAAAGTATTAGATAACACGTTAAGGCAATATAAATATAAACTACACATTTTTATACATTTCATAGTTTTTTAAGGAAGAAATTATTCAGCAATGAGGAAATCATGTAAGTTTTAAACTTATTGACATGAGGACTATTACCTCTGGAGCAACAGAAGAAGATCATTTCAAAAAAGTTTTGAAATATTTCATTGTGTGCTAGTGAAAAAGCCTCAAATATTTTTTTTTAAAAAGACCCACACAATCCAGCAATATTTTAGTACCTGGTGACATAGACTGGTATTGCCCAGCCAGTTGCTCAGTAGCCTCTGTCCGACTTAATTCTCCATAAGAACTAGAGGGAAAGGAAAAAAAAGATAAAAAGTACATTAATGTTTTTGTGTACATTTATAAGTTACTGTAGAGCCAAGAATTTATTTCTGATGGGTATATTAAGCAAATAATCAACGTTGGTAAAGGTGATGGGACAAACTATCACTTCCGAGGCGATCTGAATGTAGCTATCTTTCCGAAGCGAAGCTGAGGAAAGATAGCATATACATTCGGATCGCCGAGGAAGTGATAGTTTGTCTCATTGCCTGAAACCAAAAGTTGATTATTTGCTTTATATTCCACATCGGAAACTATTTAACTATAGAAACAAAAAGGATTGATATTTCTCTAGAAAAAAACATATGGGCCCGAATATGGAATACGCGCCCAACCAACACCTGGGTGCGCATTACCAGGGGCGTCGACGTCCGATGCGCGCGCGAAATACGCTCGCTGCCGAGATGGTGTTAGTACTTTTTTGTTTCGCTGATCTCTTCAGTACACACAGTCCTAATGCGTCAATTATCAACATTTTGAGTACGCGCGAAATGAAAGTGCGTTACACTCGGACTATCAATTGACTATCTATCGAGTGTAAAGAACTTTTCTTCTCGAGTGATCTGATGGGAAAACGCTTTATCACATGATCAACTCTTGGCCAATCTTATAGCAAGATTCTTAGTATGTGGAATATAATGCAAAATATTTTCACTTTAAACGTTCTTTCCTATTTGTCAATGGAGTCCTATGTCTTATGCTTATTTGTACATGTGATTTTGTATGATTTGAACGTTTGTATTTGTAGACACAGATGTTTGGTTCATGTGAGCCATTGTTAACAATTGTGGAATATGTGTATGATGGGGAAATGGGCAGAACTCTCAATGTTCAACCTAAAGAACACAAACGAGCCCTCAGATTGAACAACCCATCTCATTCAGCTCTAGCTGAACACACCCTCAATACAGGACATAATATTGGGTGGGATGATGCCCTTATCTTTTACTTTTTACTGGTCAAGACAGGTGAAAAGAATCTGTATGGATAAAGGGGATTAATCCTACACTGAACAGGGACTCTTGTTATGCAATGTCACCCATCATCGGTCCAGTGATCACAAGACAGCAGACATCAACTAGAACATGTGTGACTGATCACTTGGCTTGAGAAAGTCCACAAGACTGAATAAAAGCTTGCCTATACAAAGTTAAGAGTGGTAAAAGCTTTAACAACATTGTACATCGTGAATTTATTTCAAAATTTCAGATTAAACATCCTATCCCCTTCAATTTTTTCCTGCTTTTGAGGTCTAATAAACACATCAATTATCAATCTTCTTTTGCATCTATTCTTGATTTTTGTACTTAGCTTTTATGTTTCATATCCCTTCCTTGACCTTAAAAGGTATCATATAACAATATTTCCATTTAAAAACTGTGAGCTACATGATTCCTCATGCCACTACTGTCTGTGATAAAGTCTAAAAATAAAGCCCTGAAAAAATTCCAATTCAAAATGATCATAAAGTGCTTTAAAAAAGTAAAATTATTCAGAGACCATTCCAGTATTTCCCCATAGACTGCTGTGTTGCAGAAGTTTCATAGGCCGAGAATGATTTATGTGCCAATTTTCATAATAATAATAATAATAACATATTCTTGTATAGCGCATAACACGTAGCTTATCACACGTCCCGATGCGCTGTGTATTATTACCCCATGGTCACGACAGGTACATATAAGCTAAGCAGCTGTTACGCACTTGAAGCTATAAATGACCCGACCAGGGTACCCATTTATACACCTGGGTGGAGAGCAGCAAAGCAGATTAAAAATGTCTTGCTGAAGGACATTAATGCCGGGCGGGAGTCGGACTAGAATTCGAGACCTCTAGATTAAGGCCTCCATTTTTCCGCGATACGGAAAACGGAGAAAAATCACGGAAATGGCAAGTGTAACGTGGAAAATGCGAAATCATGAAGTAGTAAATTACAAAATAAAGAAATATTAAAATGTCTGAAATAATTCTTCAACAAAATAATACCATTACCAAGCATAAGAGTAACTTAAATGACCCCAGCAAAACCCCTCTGCAGGCCCCTCTGCCGGCCGTCTTTGTAACTACCATGACTACGGCTGCTCTATTTAACTGATTCTGAGTTGTAGTCATGCAAGTATTGGGTAATATGTGGTGTTTATATACGTGATTTTAAGTAACGTCGAAAATCGCGGAAAATGGAAAATTTGAAAAACGGAATTTTGATTTTGTAAAACGGAAACTGGAGGCCTTACTCTAGATTATCAGGCATGTGCCTTACCAATCTCGCCACAGCATCTCTACACAGCACCTGTACTTATTTACAAGTGACAGCATAACTGTCTTAACTTTTGTGATCTAGGGTGTTTATTTGTCCATTCAAACACTGTCAGATATGTCAGACAACAAAGGTTGACATTCTTTTAAACGGGTCTTCCACAATGTTATATAAGGTCTTTAAATTCAATACTGTACTTCATTTTGCTCTTATCTAGTCATAAGCCTTTACTTTTAAATGTGTTGCAGTATATTTTATATGTTTCTTGTTTTGTGTAAATGTAAGGAGCTGAATTCATGTGGGTAGCAGTGATTAAATAAATTACTTCTTCAGCTCTAGTCAAATTTGGTTATATTACACATTTACATGAATTATACAAATGACATGACAATTCTTTTTCTTTTACAATAACACTAACATTGCTATTAAATGAATGAAAGGGATTATTCAGAGAGCTGAAAATGTGATGTAATAGACTTTTCATTTGTCTCTCTCTGTATTTTAAGATCACCACTGCTGATCTATAATTTTAACAAACATGTCAGAAAAAATGAACCAGGATTTAAACCCGTCATCTAGAACTTTCCGGACTGCGACAATACCACCAGGCAATCACTGGTTACCGGCATTGACACGATGAACACAGGAGAAAATACCACGGCTCACAATTTTGACATTGTTATGTTAAATAGTCTAAGGCGGACAAGTTTATTATTATTTAATATGTCAATGCTGGTAACCAGTGATAGCCTGGAGGTATTGTCGCAGACCGGAAAGTTGTAGATGATGGGTTCGAATCCTGGTTCATATTTTCAGACATGTTTGTTAAAATTATAGATCAGCAGTTGCGATCTTAAAATACAAAGATTGCAATAACATCGCAATAACATTGCTCTCGCTAAACCACTTTGGAATGAAACTAAGCCAATTGTCCAAATTTTCTTTTAATACTATCAATTACAACACATACCTTTCTGATAGTCCCTTCTGGGCAAGGGCAAGGCCCTGGGCTGCATTCTCTGTTTCAGCTCCAAAGGTTAGCACACTGGAATCATTGGACTGGATGTCATCTGGAAGTAATACCAACAGCAAACAAGTGAATCAATAAATTATGCAATGTAGGATTGGGCATAAGCATGGACTTTGTACATGTTCACAAGTTTAGTCAAATAAACATGAACACAGACTTTCCAGCATCAATTAATTTTTATTGTGACAGCAGGAATGAAATTGCAATTGTCTCCATCACCAACAGGGTGTTTGTGACAATATAGGGCACTACTGCGCATTCACAGACTTTACTGGTAGAATCAGATCAAATTTGTCAGAATCAAATTTTAAATATGTCATTTCTACGAGAATTTTCAGTTCTCAACCCATGTTAATGCAAGGAACCGGAAGTTTGTCTAAAATTCTCCTAGATATGCGCACCCTCTACAGTAGTACTGCTGAATCCTGTATTGGTGATGTCGTCAATTAAAATACTAGTACATCAAAATTTGTATAGTATACAATCTCCCATAAAATCATATACTTCAACAATCCAGATTTTTAAGTTTTAACACCCCTAAATACTTAACCAAATAAATTCTGACCC
>JZLH01S0446114.1:25731-44186 GCA_001188425.1 Eucidaris tribuloides
CCCCCCCCCTAACGATTTGGCCCCCCAAAAACCTGATGTTAAGCTGTCACCTTCATTTCCTTTGTTTTTCTTACTGTTGAAATATCTACAGCAATATATATTAGGCGCGGATTTAGATGTATATATTTCCATAAGCGTGGTAAGAAACATGTCACATGTCAAAATATTCGGCGCGCTTCGCGCACAAAATTGCTTCCTTCAGGTTAACAATTCTTCATGCAGATCGCGACGCAAAATTGAATACTAGTATAATAGTAATATTAATAATAATAATAATAATAATGAAACATTTTTGGATATAGCGCATAACACAAAGACAAAATTGCATGTCTCTAAGCACTTCTTAGAACAGAGATAGTCCTACAAAAGGATTGTTGTGTAAGTTTAATGTTTTTGCAGTCCCTTGCGCAGACAGTGTTTTAACAAGTCGTATTCTTGTATTACATAAGAATTTTTGTTAAGTTGTTATTTTGGGGGATGCACTGTTTGTCTTCAAATGTTTGTAGCAGCGTGGTACAAAAACTGTGAAAATTTTCGGCGCGCTGCGCGCGCGAAGTTGCAATACAAAATTTTCAAAAAAGAATATTGTGTGATTAGTAGTGTTTTGTAGTATTACGTTTCAAGAATTGTTCGGATTAATCAATTCAGATTAATTATTCAGATCAATTTGTCACTAAAGAAGCAAAATATGTAGATTTGTAAAGATGAAACTGCAATTTTTCCATTCCTCGGAGAAAAAACCCCAGTGTTTTTTTTTCTGTGTTTGCATGGCGAATTGTTATGTACAATTATATGGTTTGGTTCTAAATATGCGATTTTTTTTGGCTCGCTCGCTACGCTCGCTCGCATATTAGAATTTATATTTTTTTCATCTCGGGGCCATCAGCAGCACAATCTACTTGGGGGCTTAACTTGCCACAAACATCATGAGTGATTGTATTGTTCTATGTTGAATAGAAAAAAAAATTATGTGACTAAAAAAAGTGAATTTTGCATTAAATGGCTTCAAATAGTCATGATAAGGCAGAAATTATAGTATTTTACCGTAGAGCTTTCACAGTACAGTCAGGATCCCACCCGCAAGGGACCTTTGCGCAATTGCGCCTGTTGTGCAGGCTATATTGAGCACAATTTTGTGTGCCCCTCGTATTTGAAAATCTTGAATCCGCCCCTGAATATACTGCCTTATCTTAATCACTAGGACTGTTTTAAGTCGATAAACATGCCAAAACCACTCACCAAATCGCACGATTAATTGCATCAAAATTCCAAAAGCTCTCACCGTGGGAGGGGGACACCCCCCTCCCACACCCTTCGCCCCCCCCCTAGCTCACTGCGCTAGCTCGCATATTCCGCCCCATAAGATCAAATCCTGGCTACGCCACTGATTGTAGGCCCTAAATAATTCCCCAAAATATAGTCACGAACCCCCCCCCCCCACGAAAAAAAAATATATGATAGGCCCTAATACAATAATGATATGATGAAGTTGTGAGTTGCGAGAGTGAGGGGTGCCAGTGGAGTGATCATGGCAATGTCATGAAGTGAAAATAATGCGAGAGGGTTTGCAGCTATTGAAATATCACACCATTTACAAACAGTGGTCAGATGGTTGTTAACCCCACCTAGCAACCAATGCACAGTTAAACAACTTAGAGGCACGGAGTTTCCATGATTCCCTATGGTACTATTGTTTTTGATCAGGTCTAAAAATGAAGCCCTGGAAAAAAAATACTTCAACTTTTTTTTCAGTGCTTCGTTTAAAGCTTTAAAGAAAAGGTAAAAATCATTAAGAGACCATTCCAGTTTTCCACTGCTGTGTTGCAGAAGTTTTTCGGGCCAAGAATAATTAATGTGCCATGTGTCAATTTTTACAAGTGACAGCATACTAACCCCATACTAGTCACTGTCTGAACTTGTTTATTTTTTTCCATTCAAACACTCAGATATGTCAGACATAAGCTTAGGAACGGGGGGAGGGCCTTAGGGGGCCGAAGACCCCCCCCCCCCTAAAAAAAAAAAAAAAAAATACTTGGGGGGCTCAGATATCATTGAGCCCCCCCCCCCCCAATATTTTTGGAGGGGCTTAAACATATCATTGAACCCCCAAATTTTTTGGCAGGTATGTCATACATAGGCTGTGTAAATGCACAAAATTGCGGGCCTCGGGCTTCCAATTTAGGCCGGTGTGGTAGGCGAATCGGTCCCCCGCCGTATCCGCCCCACCGCCCAGATAGACGCACGTGTAAAGTACAAGTACGGAGTCCGCAAAAAAACACGCGCGCAGCCGACCCTCGTTCATAGGTAATGCAATCGCGAGATCTTTCTGAAATTCAACGATAAGTAGACCATCTATAAAGATTTCTTATTCTATCATGGACCCAAAGAAATGACGAGGTTGTCCTCCCAAGGCCATAACGGAATTGGGAGAGGAAAAGGGGGCCAGACAAAGCTAGGAACGAAAGTAAGCCGCACGTGTGCCCGCCTACGGACTCCGTGGTTTTACTATAGACAACGCACGTCGGCCGTGTGCTGGGGCGGATACGGCGGGTGGACTGATTCGCCTACCACACCGGCTTTTTGGTGTAAATCGGAGACTCCAACCCTAAATATCCCAAATCTTGTAATCATATTATCAGGAAAGTATGGTGTTTACGTATTTCGTCGAAAGGAGAACAAAATAGCAATACCCAGCGTTTATTGATGGAACATTACCAAAAAGGTGGTGTGAGCGGCAAAAACCTTTCAACACCCGCCCCGACCACGAGTCTGGTCTAGCTCACTGTAAACGTGTTGTTTGTTAACTGAATTTTTCGAGGAGGTTACACACCCGGGGGGGGGGGGTCACTCACCATCTGGAGTGGTACCCATGCTTGTCCAAGCACCTCAATATTGGACCCTAAACGGCGTAATTCTAGGCACCAAATTTCACCCCTATGTCAAAAATGTCATAAAACCAACTTAAAAAGTGACCCTAAATTGGGAAAATGGCGTAATACAATGTAAAATGAGACCCTAAATGGCAAAAGTGGCGTAGAGTCTGGTACAATGAAAAACGCACCCCAAATGGAAAGTGCTTTAGAACAGAGAAAAAAATCCTCTCTTGTATGAAGTAAATAGCACAGAACAATAGAAATACAGCCCTAAATTGCAAAATAAAGCAAAGTCTATAAACCAGTTACAAAAATGAATGCCGAACAAGAACAAGATGAGAAGACGTCCACAAAATCTCAAAGAAGGGGACGAATATTAGGCTGAAAATACAACCCTTTTTTCAAAAAACGTCGAAGACAAACTGAAAAAGTAACCCTTTTTTTGAAAAACGTAGACGCCGCCGAATATCCGAAATTCGACCCTTATTCGACGCTTTTTTTGGACAAGCATGGGTACCACTCCAGATGGTGAGTGAACCCCCCGGGGTTACACACTCCGTGACACAGCGAACATATCACAACGTGTGTGTCGCACAATAACAATAGATTTGCCTCCGCCAAACCGTCCAATCAGGAATGACTACCCGTCTGGTGATAGGTGGCAGTCATACGGGCACGTACGCCATTGGTCATGCATGACGTCAGGGAAGCATTATGCGCATGCGCGTGTAGCAGACGATAGATAATAAATTAGATCGAGTCCCTTGCAAAAGTGTTATGATATATTTTGAGGGAAGCAATAGCGACAAAATCCTGCAAAATGAATGTCTGGTTGACGTTCGCGGCATTGTGCTGTATTCTGATTACAGTCAAGGCGGTACTTCCAGCTCCAACAAGATGGTATGTAATTTATCATATTATTTATAAGCTGACTGTCAAAGTCAAACTTGAACTAGATCTAGCCTAGGCTATGTTAGTTGAAGTTCTGTTGTTCTGCAACAGGTATGTGCGAATGTATATAACGTTAGACCGAAGGCTTCGGCCTTTGCATCGAGTTCGGTCGTTTTTCAGAGGTATTTAACGGACAATTTGGACGGACATTTTACATTTACCTAGACTTTCCTCTATACTAGGTAAATGTAAAATGTCCGTCCAAATCGTCCGTTAACTTAAAACCGCTGAAAAACGACTGAACTCGACACAGCCCGAAGCTTTCGGTCTAAGTTTGTGCGAATGTTGATTGCTGCTCAGACTCGTCAAGTATAAATTTTATAGCGCTAGCTAGTGTGAGCGCCGTGTGATTGAGACCAAGCCGGACCAAGAAAGCCACACCAGGCAGCAACAGGAGATGCTGATGTAGATTTCCTACTCTGACTCGACTCTGACTGAGCCAACTGCTGGACTAGCCAACTGCCTGCACTGAACTCCGGGGGGGGGGGGGGGCACTCGACTTACAAAGTGATACCTATGTGCCGCACCGAAGTCGAAAATCGGGGGCTCTGAACGGACTTGAGCGAAAATGGGGTCTCCGAACTGGATCTAAGGCTTCAGAAAACTTCAAATGCTATGCTCGCGGAAATTCAAAGGCGAAGTACCGGCGCGCCGTGCTGAAAAGGTAATGCTGGCTGCTCTGGCCCGGCTGCGCCGCTCCGAGCAAAAAATCTGACGCGAAACGGCAAATTAGGGGTTGAAAAAAAAAATCAAAATTGTCTGTGCCTTCTGAAATTGAGATCTCTGGAACGGAAATTGAGCTGAATCGTGTGTCTCATCCGCGCACATAGTATCACCACAATTATACTAAGTGCTCCCCGCTTAAACCCCTCCCTCCATTGATAATCTGACTATGTTCTGACCTAGGTCTCTTTTGGGAAACTGTTAACGTATGTTGTCCGGAGGGGGCCGGGGAACGATGTATTACAACGGATGTACACATGCGCGTGTATGACTTCCAAAATGAACCCTATAAACAAGTAATTGAACTCGATCTCATATACACTAACGTATCAAGTTGAAAAGATACCCCTTTGAGTTGACAGTATCTCTACCCTTTTTTCCTGACTTTGGCGATTTTGATACCCTTTTCGATGTACACGAGTACATCGTCCGACCGTGAAAAACAACCGTTTTTACTCGTTTTTTTACACACGCACATGGTGTACACGTAATGGCACTGCCCCCCCCCCCGGGATGTTTGTGTGTTTATCTGACCAATGAACATGTCTGTTTTAACTTTTACTTAGCATCGGAGCTTAGCATCTCATCTGCCTGTTTGTGTTGTGTGACCAGTGTCAGTGAGTCTGTGAATTGCATGAAATTAAGACTATAGATTTTTAAGTCTACATTAAGACTATAAGTCTGACTCAATCCTCAGAGTTTTAAGTTAGAATGTAATAATCAAGACCAGTCTAGTTCTTCTTTCTATGCAAACTGCCGTAATTAGTTTCTTTTAAGTTTTAACACTGATCTTGTATTTTGTTGTAAAGTTGCATATGGCCTGCTGAGATGTTTCCTGATCCATCCTTCTTAGATTTAGATCTATAACGTTAGACCGTTGTAAAGGTAATATACATGTAGTGGCGGCTATAGTTTGTGCATCTAAAAGTTTATGCTGAAGATTGTTTTGATTGTGCAGATTGAATTAAAATGAAGGAAGAGAATGAGAGCTACGTGCTCTAACTTTATGTTAAGCTAGATCTATATTGAACGGTTAATCATGCTTTTAAACCTAGATTCATGATTTTTTTTTTTACTTTTGTGCCATACAAATTTCTGGTTTGTAGGGATTACCCTGTTTGCCAAGTATTGAAATATCATTTTACTTTTAAATTGCAGTGGGCTCCTCATGAACTTTCCAAAGACAATGCTTACTAACAGGACGGAGAAGTTGTGCTTCACAACACTGGGTATATCTGGTGTTGCCCAAATTAGAGTTGATATGCACTATACAACTCAGAGCTGCCGGGTACAGATGTTGGAGTGGTCTGGTGAAGAGAAAGATGTGTGCCTGGATTTACCAACATACTGCCAATCAAATTTTGACAACAGTGTAAGTACCAGTCTACTGTTAAATGTAACAGTGTAATGTAACAGTAGATGGATTGAAATCAAGTGAATCAAGTTGAAATCAATGTCATTTTTCTTTATCATTCAAAACGAAGAAATACATTTGGACAATGATAGTGGTAAAAAAATTCAAGAAAAAAATTGAAGATAAATGTTAATTGAAATTATAATTGAAATCAGTGTGTTTTTTATCACTGAATCCAAAAAAGAAATTTGTAATAAATAGGTAATTTGACAAAAATAGGGAAAAATTGAAGATATTATTTTATTAGTTATGACAAATCAGAGATTTCAGTCATTTTAAGATCCATTCACAACCACTTTTCATGCATGGGTGCAATGTTTGGGTTGAATATTTTATTTTAGATTTTGTAATATCTTCCCCACGATTTACAGCTGGAAGTCATTCGTTCTGGTACAGCAAACCTGAATATATTTTTCATTGGAAGAAGCCCAAGTGGAGAATATTGTAACAAACGCTACGAGAAGACTGTTAATTTATTCTCGGAGCTGAGGCAAACATTTATTCAAACAGACAAACCCATATATCAGCCTGGACAAAAAGGTAAGAACATGTGAAGTGCTAGCTGTATTGTTAGAATCATAAAATTGCTTCGCTAGCTACCATAAAAATTGGGCAGTTTCAGTAGTATGACAGCTCTTTTCGTGGAAAAAATATTCCTTGAAGAAAATGATACAATTCCGTTATCTTCATCTGTAAACCTCTCATTTCTTTTATGTTCCATCCGCTGATCTCTGTAACATCCTTTTGTATATACCCACATGACAAATACTTTTATTTTCCTTCTAGTAGCCTTTGTTAATATCCATTTCAGATTTTTATTAAACTTTAATATTTCACTTGGCCAACATCAAATTTTACTTCCCTCGGACAAGCAGGCAAGTGCAGAACTGCTTATTTCAAGCCCTGCATATGGAAGTTTGACTGGGTTCTCAATTCAGTGTTTCTTGAGGTCAAAATGCTGGGCGTCTTTTAAAATGCTGTTGTTGTTGTGGGAATCACTAGCGATAATGGTTTGTATTATCTATTTTGTTTTGCTTGATTTCTCTCATTTTCGTGCTATTGAAACCCACCAAGATTATAAATTGTTTTCTTTCATTTTTTTCAGTGCAATTTCGTGTGTTGTCACTCTCGTACCCTGATATAAAACCATACATTGGAGAAGTGAGTAGAATGGTATCATTTTTATTGGGAGAGGAGGAATGGGAAGAGATGGTGTGAATTGCCAGTTAAACCACCACATAAAGGCCGTACATGTACATGTAATAATTGACTAATACTTTAATAATGTGCCTTTGATTCTAAGAATTAAAAAAAAGGCAATCAGTCATTCTTTCTTATTGGTGTGAAAGCAGTTATTGAAGGTTTCAAGGTATGTTTCGTACAGTTCGGCCCAAAGACATTGTTAGACATTTGAAAAACAGATGTGGTAATGTGTCATTTATGTATTAATGTATGCTTTTATCTACCAATATTTATTTACTGATTTATATTTATCTATTTATTTATTCATGTTCAATACTTACAGAAATTGATTTATTTAAATACTAACTTATTTGTTTTTTCTTTTTTTTTAAATTTATTCATTTTTGTCATACATTGTTCTATCAACTAATTTCATTTATTTTCTGCTGTACTCATTCATATAAATTATGAAATCAATTTATTTTCATATCTGTTTTTTTTTCTAGACGAGGGCAGTGTGGATCACTTCTCCCGGGGGCATTCGCCTCCGACAGTGGACTAATCCTACCAGCACCGATGGCCTTCTGGACCTAGACTTTGAGCTTGCTAGTGAACCTGAATTGGGCAGGTGGGCGATTCATGTTGATACGGCAGGAGTGGGCGCAACTACTCAGACATTTGAAGTTGATGAATATGGTAAGGCAGGGCTGCCAACTCTGACTGGCGCATTTTGGCCCTTTTTCACGCAAACATTTTCTTTGATTTTCCATACATTTCTATTGATCTCGCGCATTTGGACCTCTCAGTTATATCATTAGCCTATGGGAGTCTCGCACAAATGGATTCACTGACATTGGCACCTCTGGTAAGGTGTTTTTAATTCTTTAACATGTCACTGGCAAAATTTTGCAAGATGCTCACCTTTTTCTGAGGTCACTTTCACAATTAAGTTTTTCACTTAAAAATCACAAAATTTGCATACAAAAATACACTACTTTAAGCCATAAAATACAGACTACATGTAAAATACGACAAAGACAATTACAGAAAAAAAATTAGAACAGAACAAAGGGGAAGGTGGAATTTTGAAGATGGAATGGAGGATTAATTAAGATTGATCTATTTAGAATTATTTAAACTTTCTCTTTAATGCAATCACCGCTAATATTTGTGTTTTCTTTGTTATTCCAGTGCTCCCAAAGTTTGAAGTCACAATTAACACACCGTCATACATCTACATAAAGGAAACGGGAAACATTACCATCACTGTTTGTGCCAAGTAAGTCGGCTTTTTCCTTAATGCCTTGCTGGTTTGGAGGTTATTTCCAATGGCCTTGGCCTTCTGTGACAATACACCGGTAGCATATTTTTGTGTGATGAAATTGTGATCAATATTCATTAGGCAGTGACGTCATTGCCCTGGGGTAATTTCGTTAATTTTTTTATTAAGATTTAATAGTTCATTCTAGTTTAGAATATAATCAATAACTTTGCTCACTCGCATAACACAGGCCCTAATCGAGGTATATTTATAAGTGGTGTTGGATATACAGCAATAATGTGTAAATATGTTCAAATAGGGGAATTTTGTGTGTTAAATTCATGAAATTATTAAGAAGAGATGTGTGTAATGTGAATTCAATTTGAAAATTTAGTCTAATTAAAAAGTTGAATCAAGACTTCATGTTACTCTCATTTTCAAATTATACTGTAAATTGTACTTTATTTTCAGGTACACATATGGACAACCAGTGAGAGGTAGTGTAATAGCTAATATCACCATCACCAATTCTGCCAGAAGACCCTCAAGAAGACTAGTTCTTGAAAGAATAATGGTAATTACTGCTCACTTGTTCACTAAGCCTTCATCCTCCTCCTCTTCCTCCTCCTCTTCCTCCTCCTCCTTTTCTTCTTCCTCCTCCTCTTCCTCCTCTTCCTCCTCTACTTCTTCCTCCGCCTCCTCCTCTTCTTCCTCCTCCTCCCCTTCCTCCTCCTCCTGCTCCTCCTCCTGCTCCTCCTCTTCTTCTTCCTCCGCCTCCTCCTCTTCTTCCTCCTCCTCTTCTTCCTCCGCCTCCTCCTCTTCCTCTTCTTCCTCCTCCTCCTCTTCCTTCTCCTCCTCCTCCTCTCCTTCTTCCTTCTCCTCCACTTCTTCTTCTTCCTCCGCCTCCTCTTCCTCTTCTTCCTCCTCCTTTGTCCATCATCCTTCTTCTTCGTCTTCTTCTTCTTTCTCCTCTTCCTCTTCTTCCTCCTCCTTTGTCCATCATCCTTCTTCTTCGTCTTCTTCTTCTTTCTCTTTTTGCCACTTTTTAATGTTAGTGGTAATAGTAGTAATAGTAGTAGTAGTAGTAGTAACAGTAGTAGTAGTAGTATCATTATTCCCATTTGATTTAAACAAATATTGTTGTCCCAATTTTTGGTGATTATGAATGTGTTGTAAAGTAACATACATATTAGAAAATGCATACTGACAATTGTATTATTTGGAAGCATTTCTGTGTCCTTAAAAAAAAATCCAAGATGGTAAACGGCATTTCCCAATTTTACCTCGCAATTTGGAAATTTCCAGGATTTATAACCCATTTTCCTGGTTGTTTGAGGGATAGTACCAATATTTTGTTTAGAACTTCTTCATATCACTGTGAATTTTGCATATTTAATATTCTTGGTGTTATTTTCATATCACCCTGTGTTGTTTGTGACCTTAAATATATGTCCAGAGGGCGTCATATGAAAAATCTGTTACATCACTTTTCATCTCTCTGAATAATCTCTTGCATTAATTTATTATGTTCTTGTTAGGATGCTGATGACAGTACAGGGTGCGCAGAGTTTCAAGTCCCGGCCAGTGACCTGGATCTGAATAACCACAGGTACAGAGCGTATAGTCAGAAACTGATTGTTGGAGCTAACTTCACAGAAAGTGGCACTGGTAAGAGCTTTGACAGTGTGGTATCACTATTAGGCCTAAAAAATAAATGTTACCCTCAAGCGACTGACCGTAAAATGCAGAAAAACGGGCGCAATTATTATATATATTTTAATGCAGAGCCAAAATATACAAACTCATCGTTTTAGGGAGAAAATGTTTGATTTGAGTGAAGAATGAACTAAAATTCATATTCAATGGCTTAAAACAGCACTTTTATATGCATTTTGCCCATTTGAAAGACCCACAAAAAATATCGGGAAATTCAACTCTCACACAGTTTCATCGCACATATACTTGCACTGTACAGTACGTATATGTATTGTTTACCTCTTGGTTTTGCTGTCGTAAAAAAAAACAGATAAAAAAAATAAAAATCAACCGACCGACCCAATTTTCAAAATTTCCCACTTGAGGGCAACATAACATTTTTTAAGGCCTTATACCAATGGCAAGAGTCCATGTACTCAGTATTACACAGAGATGCAGTTGAGATCGCCAGGTCTGAGATCATGACTTTCCCCTCTAGACCAAAACCAAAATCGAGACAATTTCTTTGAGACCAAGATCATCTCTTCTGAAACAGTGAAAATGAGACTTAGATAAATCAATAAATTTGTTTTACTCTGTTTTACAAACATGCACATAAGCTTACACACACCCGGGCGGGGGGGGGGGGGAGGCTGGGGGTACTCAGATTATAGTCAGACGAGGGTTGTGCCGCTGAGAACTCCGAACCCATACCCACATCTGAGGGTCCTTGTGCCGTAAATAGGCACCCATGTCTAAGGGTTTCATAACATGTTTGACACGCAAAGTGCTGAAAACTTGAATAGGATATGTTCGTGTTTGCGCACACTTTGGAGATTAATTGTGAGTGTTTGCGCGCAAAGAGCGACGAAACTTTTCAAATTGGAAAAATGGGACCATGTTCATGTAAGGATCTTTTTGATGAAAAGGGGACCCATGTCTAAGGATTTTTCTTGAAAAAGTCACCCTTCCCAGAGGCACATCCCTGTATACCTAATACACATGGAGTATCCCCCCCCACCCCGACAAAACACAAACTCTACAACACATGTGCACACACCACAACACACACACACACACACACACACACACACACACACACACACACACACACACACACACACACACACACACACGTACTCATGTATGGAGAATATTTTATTTTAGTTTAAGATGCATTCTCCACAAAATCCAACCTGAGATATCTCATTCTTAGTCTTCAACGGATTAAATCTGTGAAATTCACCTGCTTTAATTTTTGAGGAATGGATGAAATCATAAAAAGTGATGGTCTTTTGATGCTTGAATAACTTTGTGAACAATTGCCTATTTATAATCTTGGGTGGTAGATGCCTTACATGGACCTCATTGTTATTTAGGGGTCAGGTGTCATGTGTGTTGGTCAAATGTCAAAGGTCAAATGAGGTTAAATGTTAGAACATACCTGCAAGAAATCACCAAATCCTTGTGAAGCTATTCATGGATCTGTAGGATGGATCAGGCAAAGAATGGTCCAATGCAAACATTCTCAGAATGAACATGTATGTAACGTACCAATACTCCAGTCACACAAATAAATAATATGTGATATTTCACCAATAACCAGACTTTATAATGTATTAGAATGATTGCATGCAAATAGGGTAAGGGACATATCAAGGTTATCGCCTTGTTTTTCTTTTTTAGATGTGTCAATGACTGCTATGAGTTCTGAGACTCCCATTGCCGATCAACCTGTCCAACTGACTATAAACGGTCCTGAATTCTTCAAGCCAGGGCTACCTTACAGAGGACAGGTGAGTACCATAGTGGGTTTGAGATTTCACTCCTAACAAGTAGTGTTCCATGAAACCATCTAGCTTACCCAGGATTTTTTAAAGGGGGTGTTCATCTGCAGCCAAATCATGTCCGTTAACAGCCAAACCGCGGAGCAAAAACCCTCAAAAAATTGGGGGTTGGAGGGGGGGGGAGGGTTGGGTTGGGGAATCTGAAAGGAAAACTTTTTCACATCCATTTTTTCCCACAAGCTTAATTGTCCGTTCGTGGCCAAATTGTGGAGAAAAATGCCCAAAACTGGAAGCGCGGGGAGCATATGACTCTAATGGAAAATTGTCGACGGCCAAATCACAATCCGTTCGTGCTCATGTATTTTCAAAATCACAATTTTTTGTTACCCTGAACTAATTACTCTCCCTGTAACTGGAATTTTTCTCGGAAAAAAGGCTGTGTTTGGGGTACTTAAACACCCACAACACCCCCTAAATTATTCACAAACTCCCTTCCCCCATCTGCCCCGAAACTCCATCACTGATATGAACTCTTCCTCCCCCCCCCCCGGTAGGTTTCAGTGACATTACCTAATGGTGCTCCAGCAGCCCCCCACGAAGTGAAGGTTTCAACATCCATCGCAAGGCAGAGAATCGTCCGGACTGTGAGTACAGAAAATGGAGTGGCTACATTTGAGCTTCCCACACCACAGGAGTCTTCAGTTACATCATTGCGCATTAAGGTAATTGAGATCGTGATGATTTGTTCCGTGATATTTGTCTTTAAAAAAAAATTCCTATAGCATTTCGAATTGAAAGAAAATTCAAAACAATTTCTAAACATGTAAACCCACAGCTAACCAACAAAAGGGTAGGAATGATGTATTCATCAGGATTTTGACAGCATGGGACACTTGAGTGTTGGATTATATAGGAGAAGGGTGTCAAGCATTCGAACGGAGTAGCTGTCCCCTTTTGTGTTTTTGTTTATTCAACCTTATAATCATTTAATCATGTTGTTTGATTAAAAAAATCTGAACTAAGGCATCACATGCACACGTCATACAGTCAAACGAAACACTGTGGAAGGGCCAGATACCGGCGGTAGTGCATGTACCCATATCACATGATACTGCCCTTAGCAACCTGGTTTGGGGTGGTCGTTCGCTCAAATGAGAACTAGATGCATCAAAAAGGGTCTGGAAAATGGATGTCTTGGAGTGAATAGTTCAAAGCTGAAACTCACACATGAGACAGACACTGGATATCAAACTTTTCAAGACTGAAATAAAAAGAAAGTCACCAAAATAGTTTTGGTTGGTCGAATTGCTTTTTATCATTTTGTTCGTTGCAACGTTTGCCCCCTACCGTCAAGCGACTCACGGATCAATGACCAGGGAGCTTGGGGTAAATTCGTGAGAGGGTGCTGAATTGCACAGATCCTAGACTTCTAAATTTAGCTTTCTTTATTATAACTGGGACGCCATATATTGGGACTTTATCTTTACAGGCAAAATTTACCAAGTCCACAAAAGCACAATACATCACACCTAGAGATGGCAGCATAAGGTACCATCGCCAACGTACTTTCAAGTCCCTCATGGCGTGGTATTCTCCGAGTGGTTCCTTCTTGGAGATTGATCCCATTAGACAGCTAGTTCATGAAGGGGAGGAGGTCCCTGTACAACTGAGATTTACAGTTTCTGACAGAGACAATATCGATGAAATTTCTTTCTATTACAGGGTGAGTATATAATGTTATAAATTTGTGATAATTTATTACATACTATTATAAATGCTACATGTAGCCATTAAATTAGATGCAGTCTATGTGCTTGTGATGAAATTAACATTGAAATATTTTCACTGCCTGCTAAGCAGCTTTGGAATTTGCTAGAGAGTTCTAGGCATACTTGTTATGTACATGAAGAAATGTCATTCAGCTGCCTGTAAATCTAACAGGCTAATTAGCATAATAAAGGAGGAACTGTGAGTGTGCCTGTGGAGTTCAGTGACCTTTTTAGGCCAATGTTATAATGTGTTATAAATAGCAAAGACGCTTCATGTTCAATCTAGTATTACCAGGCTTTTCTGGACAAGGAGATTTATAATATTATTTTGGACATGAGTTCAGAGTTTCTGTCATCTTAGCTCAAGTCACATGTGTTAATAGTAACCTGCATTTTAGAGTTTATCATGACCTTGGCTCAACACACACACTTGTGGATTTATATGAGAGTTTCTCTGTGTGGATACAGTTATACCTGCTTGTTTAATAGTGCTTATGAGATCATGCCTGAGAAAGCCTTACACTCTGGATACTGTATCATCTGCGGCAATTGGGAATAACTTGTGAGACCTGTGATGTTATGCTGAACATTGTTTTCATCTTGAATATCTGCCATTCAGCTGTGTGTAGCACTCATTAGCTACATAAATTACTAATGTGGCAATCGGAAACAGAATACACATTTTATCCACATTCTATTCAAATTGAACAGTATGGAGTACTACTGTAGACCCACACTAAATGAATATGTCTTTGTTTCACTTGCTTCCATCTTCCTCTGCTCCCGCCCGCGGTAGTGATGAGGATGACTCATTGTCTCATGATTTTGGGGAGAGCACGGCAAGAGGAAGTTGCATCAGAAAGGAAGTTTCTAGAACCTCTCCTCTATTATTTTCTTTATTTTTTGGACAATACCAAATATAAGATGAAGAGGGGTGTCTAATTAAATATTCATATATTTATTATTAATGTAAAATAATACATCAAGAAGTAAACACTGAGTATAAGAACCCATGCACTTGTATTGTAATTTGTGTGGGCGGAGATTCATTATGGATGACCACTTCCTGGTAATGGGAAGTATGTTGCTCCCATGAATTAAATGGTATCAACTGGTAGGAGAACATCGTGCCACACCTTGCATCATCCACGGCCACATGCTCCAAACTTCCATTTTCACCACTGGTCAAGACAGACCTTCTTATGCCGTATCTCTGAACTTTCATTAAATTCAGGTATGTACTTTTGATTAATACTCGAGTGAAATCTGTTTTATTTGTGCAAGTTTGTATGAGTGTTGAAACAGTATGATTTATTCTTTATTATTGTGTGGATGTTTATATATCATTTTTATAATATATTATAATGTATTTTATCGACTTGTGTTATTATGTTAGTAGTTTAAGACATACAGTGCATTTTTGTTCAGTTCAACTATATGCAGCGCGTGGTGCTGATTTAAATGGAAAAGCGAACAACTTTCTGTAATGAGAAAGTTATGTTTTGGCAAACTCCAACCAAGTGGTATTATGCGGGTCAATTGGACAGTCCGAGCTGCTGTCCGTGGTAGTAATATCAAGAGCTCTTAATGATATGAGTGAAAGTTTTACTGAACAAATGGTACTGCATCACTTCTTTGAATATTGCATGTAAAGTGGTAGAGTAAGCTTTAAATAAGAATTTATCTTTTATTCAACGATTTGTGATAACCAAGTAATATGAATAGAGTACGGAATCACAATTTAGAGGCTAAAGCATGAGCTCGGCCATGTGACGTGATTTTTATATATTAATGCTAGTGAATAATATTTAGTACTTAGACACGAAGTTGATGTTGATTATATTTAATCGTTTAATGAATTTGAAGTATTTATGTTAGAAGAATGATAATTATGTAGGCCAATATGTGATTCCAGTATAATAATAATCAAGTCTTGATAATCATATAGCACATCTGTTTTAATATAGTTATGTTAATTATCGACATGTATATTAAGTTATACATGACACACTTCCATTTTCACCACTGTCAAGACAGACCTTGTTATGCCGTATC
The DNA here is from genome assembly GCA_001188425.1 of Eucidaris tribuloides. NCBI lineage: Eukaryota > Metazoa > Echinodermata > Echinoidea > Cidaroida > Cidaridae > Eucidaris > Eucidaris tribuloides. The sequence goes on from JZLH01S0446114.1 coordinate 41,442, forward strand.
TCTGAACTTTCATCAAATTCATACAGGTACATGACGTACATTGTACATTGTCGCCATGCTTCTTGTTCGACAATGTCGACACCCCCTTTCCCATTCAATAACTGGTAACATGTTTAATAGCCTGTGTTTGAGTTAATTCCAATAATTTTTTTTTATACCTTGATAGAAGTTTAATAGTAATGAATAGATTAATGTGATAAACTTAAGTTTATGAAGTGAGAATGAGTTTCTCTTAATTGTTATTTATTATAATATAGTCATACCAAGTTATACCAAATGATTATCCGTAGATAGTACATTAATGAAAAAAAACATATACTGGTAGTTTTGTTATTATAACTTAGGTGTTAACAATCCTAGTAGTTTATTGAGTCACCGCTTGAATGAAGTGTGTGAGTGGTATGCTCAATGTTTGGAATAGATTTACCAAGGGTATAGTCAGCGACATCTAGAGCCACCGATTTATTACCTCATGGCCTTAATTCTTGTAGAGCCATCCAGTAGGGAAAAGTTCAACCACCTTTCCGCTGCGCATTTGTTTTATTGTTAAAGATCCTTCCCCCTGGACTAATGGTTGGCTACATGTGTAACATTGGGATAAATATTAGTGGGAGATCTGGATCAGCGTATGCCATCGTCGTGTGGATTATTTGCTTCATTCCAGATCAAGGATTCATAGGACATTTTCATTTAAGGAATCTGGCCGTCTGATCTGACTATCATCCAGCGTTGTGAGTAATCTAATTTAATTTTGTTTTGTAGAAATAAATTGTAGATTCATTTTAGCTTGTTTGTATTTGTTTTAAAGGGGAAATACCCCATATAATAAATAATACAAAAATCAAATATTGGTGTCATTTTGTTTTATCTTTTCGGTTGTGAATTGATCGTAACAACAATGGCATAAACAGTACCCTGTGGTACCAAATAGAAATCTGCAGCCATACTGTTGAATTATTTATTTTTGGCTCTGTACCTTGGGCTACAAAATCTTGTACAATTGTGCTTTTGTTTTATGTGCAAAATGTTTCCCTTTAATCCATTGACTATGGTTTGATTTTGCATAAACACGCATTTCCCATAGACCTTAGGACGAGATACATGTATCTTGTGTGTCGTCTAGTCTTCATTGAGGTACTAACTTGTCAGAATTTCGTAACTTTAGTACTAGTTATGTCAACTTGTTGATGAGCTTTTATAAGGCTGAATATGTGTACTATCTTTCAAATTTTTAATGTCAATTTGCCTGAAACTTGTAGAGAAATCATGTTTCATGATTTTTGTAATTACTTTATGCCCTTTCTTACAATGAAGCTACATGTACAATACAATTGATTTAATTATGATGTAACATGCATTTTCCATGACCTTTTTAAATCTAGATAAAAATAGGTTCGACCCACATGTGCTACGGAAATATCTCCAAAGCTTATGTGAGCAAAAGCTGCTATCAACTTGGCAATTCGGATCACAAAAACATTCATCTAATACCAACCTATAAGCAAAAATTGAAACGAAGTAAGCCCGTTACTAAGGAATGCTACGCTTGGACAGATGACAATATGGAAATTTTACGCGCGTGCCTGGATTGTACGGACTGGGACCTCTTTTTGGACAATCAGTGTTCACTGGATGAAAAAGTTGATGAGATTACGGACTACATTAACTTTTGTGTCGAACTTTCCATACCACGTAGAGTAACCACCGTATTCCCAAACAATAAACCTTGTTTTACATCAGAGTTAACAGCCTTCCGGTTGCTAAGGCCTTTTTGCCGTCTTACGTAATCATTCATAAAAAACAGCCGTCCTATGACGCTAGGCTCTTCCATTTAGCAGACGATTCTTTCCAAATCGATATCTCGTTATTTATACATTTCATTTCCTTGTAGCTTTCAGTTTATATTTCGTTAGTATCAAACTAAATTTGTACCGAAAAGCTTTTCGATATGTTCAGTATTTTTTGAGAAAATCGAAAAAAGCAGTTTGAGAAAACTGATTTTCAAAACTGTAACACGAGCGTTTGCAAAATCTTCCCATTATTTCAAAAGATATGAACACTGAAAAAAAATATGAACCAAATAATCTGTGCAGTAAAAAATTGTACAAATGCCTCCTTCAACTGTTATTGATTAACAAAAAAACACCACTTTTGGCGCGTATTCCACCTTCTAGATAGGGTCTCGACATTGAGACTAGTCATGTATTTACATAATGTATGCAAAATCATGCGAACCATCCCTGCGAAGTGCGCTATAACAATGACTACTGATGCAAAACAAATTCCACAGACTGCAGACAAACAGGTGTCATGTATGCAGTGTGCGAGACACACGTCATCGGGCATGCTTTTATGAAAATCGAAGCAGATCTGTCACAAATAAGTGATTTTTATACTTAACTGTAAGGTTTTCATGCTATCGTATATATCTTATTTACTAAAATACTAAATATTCCATCTCTTAAGACACAAGAATTAAATGTAAATCATGTTTATCGCGGCATTTACTGCAATCTTCATCGAGCGCTGTAACATTTCACAGTGCATTGCGCATTGTATCCTCCAGGGGGTGCCACTATCATTTCAAAATCGGTACCATGCTCGTAGATGGACTTTCAAAATGGACCCTAACAAATAATGCCAAGCATTTTCAAACCAAGTCTGAAAAGATACCCTTTTCAAGAAAGCCTGCTGTTTCCAAAAAATGTTTGGGCAATATACTGCCCTTTAAAGCCCCAGGCTATT
>JZLH01S0446125.1:70779-81172 GCA_001188425.1 Eucidaris tribuloides
TTAAGTTACATCATTATTACAATTTGTCGATACGTTAGCTAACATGTAGATCTCAAAATTGTGTAACAAACATGTCCTTTATTATTACTGCCCAAAGCTAAAATTTTCAACATCCCATAAAATAATAGTAGAAAAACATGCTTTGATTAATTCCAGTGAAGACATAATCTGCGATTACAGGTATTGCAAACCAAGAGAATATATATAAATATCATAAAGAAAATCAGTTGAATTGCAATAAAAGCAAAACTAACTCTAAATAAAGAATAATGAAAAGGATGTCATAACACAATTTGACATGATCTTAATTTCATATTTCTTATTTCAATTGTCTATATAAACCTATGGCCCACATGAAGACCATTACACACAATTCGTGAACTTAGAACTTAGTTTCCTGAAAATATGACAGAGTGAAAACTTATTTAGAACAGCAAGTTTCACAAACAATGATCAATTAATCTCCAGCAAATCATAAACGAAAGAATACCAAATAATTCATTCAAAGATTTGCATCTAGTAATTTAATTATAAATTTTAAAAAAATATAATGATTTGAAAGTCACAATTAGCATTTAAGGTCTAGATGGAAGAAATAGAATTTACTCGGTATTAAAACATTGTAGAAGTTACTAAAGTGATTGTTATCTGAAATATGAAGTTGTTTACGAAAGAGCAGCTTTATCTTTATTATGATTATCAATTTTTATAAATTCCATCCAGGATTCAGATAGATCTTTATGCATTAGACTTAGGAAATTACTGTTCATAATTATATATGCACACAGAGATTAACATAGAAAACGCAGAACATTGAAAACATACAAACACGAAATAGATAGTGCCATTGTGGCCCCTCCCCCATGACAAAAGGCATTAAGCTGAATAATGTTTCAAGATAGAGCCAAATAGGTATGTCAAACGTAAGGCCCTAGTCCAGTTGGCCTTAACAAGCGTAATGAAACAGAGGACACGTTCTAATAAGCACTTTAGTTGGCTGCATGTAACAATGAAGTACTGAGGCCCCTTACACTTATGATTAACTCGAATGTGAAGAAAAAAAGATGTATGCCTAATTCATGGGGACGGGAATTGATAGTGATTATATTATAGATAAAGAAATAAATGAATATACCCTAATTATGCTATATTTTCAAAGTTATGCCCTTTTATCATGGGGGAGGGGGCAGTTTTGTTATTTGTATAGAAAGAAATATTAAATGAATGTACCCTAAATTATTTGACTATTTTTTTTACTGTAAAATATGGTGTGGGTAATTATTCAATATTACACACCACTACATGTAGTGTATGTATGCTGTTATCACCAACTCACTGTACATTGTTTATACTAAACATTTATCATAACATGCACACGTGCCATTTTTTTTTTATAGTTTTGATCATCCAGCATAAACAATTTGAAATAATTGCATTATTTTCAGAAATGCACACATGTTCTTTCAATTCATCATACACTGATGTAGCAAAGAAATTAAAAGAAATTGAAAGACATTTCATATTGCAGATCAAATTTCACTTAAGTGAAGTATTCCACTTTGTTATCATGTAGCTGCACATATCAGAATTAGATATGCTTCTAATGTACAGCCAGATGATGAAGTATGTCTGAATGAGATCGTAAATAAGTTAAAACAATACCAAAATAATTACAAATGGGAGCTATTTATACATATCTACAGGGGGTATATTAAATATCTCTAAAAATGTATAAATATGGCTATTATTGACATCTCACAATAAATGTACACAATCAGATTTTTAAATGGTGTAGACTAGAATTCCAAATTGCTAAAGCTCCATTTAAAAATGGAAGTTCACAAAATATGCCAAAAACTTAGTTTCAGTCATTTGCTCAAAGCTTGACCTCAGTCCGTCACATAAAATTTATGTTTTCCACACAAAGCACTTAAGTATAAAATGGCCTATTCATTTGTCAAAACACATACTAGCAAACTGTTTCTTCATCAAAGTCTTCAAACATTGTAAGAGTACATTATGTCATTGACATTTACATATCCTCAACTTAAATCACAAACATACACATTATATTCTACAGCATGTCTAAAAAAAAATTGTGCAAGTGAAAAGCGCCCTCTTTAGCAATTAGAAAATACTGTTGCGACATGATGATTATGTCAAGGGCAAAGTCTCGGCTTTCAAATGCTGCTTGTTTTGTTCAGTTTGCTTGCTTTAATCCTAAGATATGTTTGGTTCACCATAAAAGGATAAAATCACAATTGTGCCACTTTTATATGGACTGTAATAAAAGCGGCACAATTGTGATTTTACCCTTGTGTTTAAATATACATATCTCAAAATAAAAACAAGCAAACTGAACAGAACTTTTGGTATCTGAAAGCCAAGACTATGCTCCTGACATTGATGTAAGCAATCATGTCACAAGAGTATTCTCTAAGTACCAAAGAGGGCACTTTTCATTTGCACATTTTTTTTTGAGACGCACTGTAGAAGACAACAAACATACTAGTAATAGAATTGGAGGCCGACAATTCTATAAATAGACAAATGGATTTTTCTGATGAAAGACCAACTCATAATTGTTGCACCTTTTTTGACCTGAATATAATTATGGACAGACAGTATTATGAAAGGAATACAGATGTCATTAAGTAGATCACCAATGTCCATTAAAATAAAACAATTCATACAAGCACTGTATGATAGTAAATACACAATATAATTTTTCAGGTTTAAATATAATGTTACAAGTGGAATGGTATTTTGAGAACGTTTTGTCCAAATTGGTAACTACATACCGAACCAGATGCAACAACTGTAAAATACACAGTACTCTAGCATTCACATATTGCCATGGAAGAAGTATTCATGAAATAGAGCCATTCTACGATTGAAAATTATCAAATTATCCCTTAAACTGCAGATGTCATGTTATCATGCTTTTGATGGCTTGCTGATGTCATGTTTTCACGCTTTCAATGGCTTGCCAATGTCATGTTTACATGTAAAATTTGCATATCTATTCTACAGTCACCAAATACCCCTGACCCTGAGGTATTAGGAGTTGGCACAACGGGAATTAAGATGGGGGCACATTAAGGGTTAATTGGTGTCCCCAATTTCTCACAGTTGAGACTTGAAGGAAAATAAACAACAACAGCAAACAACACAATAAAACAGCTCATACTGTCAATAGAACTATTTGAAATTAACTGTATGAGTTTCCTATCATTCCTTTGCAACACACAATTTTGGCAATTCAAAATATGATCAAGCTGCAGTTTAAACCACAAAAGAAACAGGAAAATTCTGGGGAAATACAAACAAATCACTATAATCTTTATTTTCTTGATAGCTCTACCCGTCAACTTGAAGGTAAGACATGCATATTACTTTCATTACAGGTGAAAATTACACACAAAAAGTATATAGAACTTCACGAACCCCAGAATGTGAAAAATTTGCATGCATTTCAGTCAAACATTTAAGGTAATGTGTTTTATATTGTGTGGGTTAATGGCATGGCTCACTAAATATGTCATTATAAATAACTCTGTAGTATATAAAGCTTTCCACAATTTAAGCATGGCTGGCACATTTCCAATCACAATTTCATAATTCCCACAACATGCGATGATCTAGGATGTTTGAAACGAGGATATTTTAATAACATTTCAAAACTGAGTAGGTATGCTTACTTTACTTGCACTTTCTCAACTTCTGGCTGACATAGGATGATAGGATAGTTAAAACAGTTTTTATTGTTTGAATATGATAGTTTCCCCAAGGTGACTTTTTACAGGATTCGGGAAAACTGTTCTTGTGTCAAAGTGCCTTTATTACCTTAACTACACAAGGATGAAAAACAACAGTATACTTGAAAAGAGGTTAATGGCATGATAGAACAGATCATTTGATAAGTAGAAAACTCTTTCTGTTTCTATATCATCACTTTTACTTTTTAATTGTCATTTTTCGAGAACATGAAGGAAAACTGAAACTTGTTTTACCTAAAGTGTACTGCAATAACACTTGGATTGATTATTTGAGTCATATTAAACATTTGGCACAAGTATCTGAGAGTCCAAAAGTATAGGTTGCTTATTACCTAATATTGTAATATATTTTCATCATTAATTTCCATCATCATACAAAAAAGTGAAATCCACAATCAACTACTTAACAGTGATTTTTCAATGAAACTGAATATTTCAAATTGTCAATAATGTTGTTTCATTCTGTGGAGAATCAATTTCATTTGGGATGGAATTTTGCGATGTAATAGATTTTTCATTTGTCTCTCTCTGTAATTTAGATCACAACTGCTGATCTATAATTTTTAACAAACATTTCAGAAAAAAATGAACCAGGATTCAAACCCGTCATCTACAGCTATCCAGGCTGCAACAATACCACCAGGCTATAATCACTGGTAACCGGCATGGAATTTTGTTTTGAAATTTGGTCTTCACTTGCATATCACCAACAGCACTAGAACATTTTATGTATTCTTGTGATGTCAAATGCAATCTCTAGAAGAATATGAAAATATGGAGGGCTTTAAATGAGAAGTAATATGGAAGACTAGGTAGACACTACACTTATGAAATACATAAGACATGCAAGAAAAGTGCATGGTGTATATTCATGCTGGGAGTGGGTCACAAATTAATATCTTCTCATGAAAGACTGAAAATACAGCAGTCTGGTTTCACTCATTTGGCTTAGAAAATTGGTTTATAAAACAAAACTAAAGAAATGGGCAAAAATGCATTCAAGGTGCAAAAAAGAAGTGTTAAAATATAGAACACAGACAAAGTTTATTCCACTTGTATACACAGTTTTCACTAAGACAAGGTTCAACATTTGACCACCACTTGAATGCCAAAAGTGTGAAAAAAAAATGATTTGGGGGGGGGGGGATTATCTTTTGAAAATGAATAAAGATCTTTTCAAAGGTAAAAGTATCTGTATTTTCAGTTTATGCAACTTAGAACCCTGTATCTTTCATAATTTTATTGAAGAAACGATATCTGATTTTTGGCCAGTTTGGGCTAAAAATAGCTGTTTTGGGGTGACAAAAATTTTCACTGCCATCTTTGAAATGGTTGAAGTATCCATAAAATATGGATTCAACACAAAATTTTAGTTCACAAAACATGTTTCGTTATGAAAACTTTAAGTTCATAATTTTGGCATTTTTGGCAGTCAAACAGTGGTAGAACCTCAACTCTTGTCGTAACAATTCCAGCACAAAATAGTTGTCATGTGTCAGTTTTTATAAGTATTTACTTGTCAAAACTCTAGAATGAGATTCTTTGCATACAAATAACAGTAATCTTCAAAGGGTCATGATACATCACGGCACACAAAACGATATATACTTAAGGAATGTACATTTGGAATATTTACATGTATACGCAATGTCTGAAGACTTGAAAAATATTGGTATGCACACTATTTGCTCAATGTTTTATTAATTAAGATTAATCTTCAAAGGATTTCATCTTTCATGGATTATGACGTATATCACAGCTTACATAATGCATTTAGCACTGTACATTCTAATTTCTGCTAAGTTGTGAAGTCATTGTAGGATTGTTATCCTCATTTAAATGCTGATTAACATGTACCTGCTATATCATTATTAGTCCTGACCTGATTATTTAGTGTATATTATTTTGGTTATTTCTAAAATCAGTCAACCTACATGTATCATGAAAACTGGGCAGGTTTTTGTTAACCTACGTACAATAGGTAAAAGCTTTTTCTGATTTAAAAAAAAAAACTGTTTATTCCCTACAATAATAGAGCCAATATTGTTTTTACTTCATAACTTTAATTGCTCAATGCTTAAATATTTGGATAACAATGGAATTACTTAAATTCTGGCATCGAACCAACATTTCCTTGAAATACTTAGAGTAAAGTGATTATGTTTCTGAAGCAAAATTACAGAAAATGATTCCCTGAAACCTACAAATTCAAAATGTTTTTGGATTTTCACAAGTGGTGTCTCTGAGACCACAGATTCCGAGACCGAGTCCGCCCCCCAAACCAGCCTTTCCATAGGGTTTGTACATGTGACTCGGACCGAAACCGAGGCCACCAGAAATTGGCCTCAAGGCCAGCCTAGGATATAACGCTCATTTTCACAATCCCATAGCAGTCGTGCTTAACTTTTTTTTTTGATACAGCACTGTCAGCACTTATCATAATCTCAGGCCTTCAACTCAGCTTGGTTGAAAAAGTAGGAGAAAATTAGGGGTAAAATTCTCCAAAAAGTAGGAGAACAGCAGGATAAAATCAATCCACCAAAGTAGGAAGAAAGTAGGATAATTATAAGTAGAGATTGGAGAAGTAACCCTGAAGAAAATGGAAACATGCGGCATACTCAGAAAAAAATTCTAAGATTGGCGAAAAAGCGGGATTCCGTGGAAACAAATTTTCTTTCACGAACATATGATGATGGTAGTTACAGTACTCTTAGCACAACCTGTAAAGACTACTCAACTCCAAACAAATATTAAACCTATCGCAAAGGCTTGTTTTGTTTTGTTTTTTTGGATAAAAAGTAGGAAAAGTAAAAAATAAGGATTTTTTAGGGGGAAAATATGAAAATTAGGATCTTCACAAAAAAGTAGGAAAAAGTAGGAAAAGTAGGACCTGTTGAAGGCCTGCAATCTCGACAGTTGTGGTATCTACGGCATTAGTCACTTCCAATTCAAAAATGAAATGTATTGTATATCCTGAATATAATTTTGCAGCAATAAAGGCAGAGTTGTAAATTAATGAAGACAAATTTGTGTTAAGTGAGTTACTTATACTGTCTGTATACAGAGAATCAACAGAAGGCTTTTTTTTTAGCTTGATCAAATTGGGGCAAAAACTGGTCTGGTGTGCAGAAGAATAATCTTGGAATCTCTTGTCACACAATGTAGCAAATGTCGAAAAGTTGTTGAACAAAAACATAGTAAGTAGATGCAAAAGGAATTACAGACTTAGAAATACACTTGATTTTTCAAAACTGGTCTGGTATGGAAATCAAACGCATACATTCCTTTACCTAAACAATAAATATAAAAGGATAACCTTGAAATCTCTTGTCACACGATGTAGCAAATGTGGAAAGATCGTTAATTGTTACTTATTAAGTTATTAAGTTGAGGAAGTTATTGAAAATAAACTTTATTTTTCCAAATTGATTCACCAGTTTTGGCCACCAATACGCAGATAAAACCTACATGTACATTATAGACCAACAGTTTCTTTAAGAAAGTAAAATGTTGCTACGTAGCGGAAACATTCGGTAAGAGCACTATAACCTGTACGAGGCTGTAATACCAAATCTACAAAGTCATTATCATAATAAGATGAACATTTGTTTTAGTTCGACTTCTAACACGTGAATATTTCCAAGGATCAATTACACAAATTGAGCTCCATTATGATGATTACACATATCATTTGCTCTTTTGCTGAACCAGGACACCATCCTTCGCTGCATCGCGTGGTTGCTCTGTACGTGCGTCAGTTGTAATTCTGTACGTTCATCTGTCACCAGCTACAAATTCTTTCTGCTCGTTGGTTGCCCCGGGGGATTCTCGACGGTTGATTTCACCTAGGCTCATCAAATCGACGAAAGAACAGGGATGCCTATGATGTGACGATCTTGCTCCATAGGTGTAGCGCGAGGACTTATGACTCGCATGTTGTGTATACACATTTTACTGATGGTGCTTAGTTATGCAGCTTCCAAATGAACTGCGAGTGTGTCGTGTGATGTACAGGACATGGAAGAAGAAAAAGGGGGAAAGTCCAATGTCTTTATTCACAGAAATAAGATAATTTGTACTTTTTTTTTTAGCTGTTCCCTCATTTGACGAAAGATATATTTGCAGCTGACCCTGGTGAAGGTGATGAGGGGGATTTCTTCTGTAGTTCTAGGATCTTTGTCAGTAACTGTCGTACAAATTCCTACAGAGAAAAGAACAAACAAAAGAATAAAATAAAGATATAACTCACAATTGGCATATGTGTTTTATTGACTAACATACAATAAATACAGTATTATAGTACCAGTGTTGCTATTTCGTGAGTTATAAAATATCCTGATTTTTCACAAATTTCCTACATGAATTTTTGAAATTCCATGAAGAGTCAGTTGTTTCTGAGGGAAAAAATGACAGAGATTTTCATACTATAATGGCATAAAATTATGCCATTATACTACGTAACAAATATCCAGTTTGGATATGACAGAATATTCAATACATTGACCATCTTTAGTAGGGCTGAGTCATCCCGTTTGATAAAATTTCAGTTTAAACGGTGCTCCTAAACGGGCATTTACCGTTTAAACAATTATGTCAAGTCAGCAAATCGATGTTAAAAAGAAATGTCGGAGTTCGTTTTTTCAGGGTCGGACATTATTAGCCCTAATATCAAGTTCCGTATTGCACTAAAAAGGATCGTCGAGATTTCATTTTTTACAGTCAAAAATTATTTTCGCTATTAAGTTCCGTATTACGCTAAAAAGGATCGTGCGGGATTCGGTTTTTTAGGGGATCAGAAATATTACGTAATATCCTATCCACTTAAGCACTAAAAACTGAAAGCTTTTTTTGCAGTCTCGATTTTATGTGTCGGTATTCCTCACGCGTTCAATCGTTGCCCTTGATCCTCCCTTCAGTGAAGAAGAACTAATCCCATGTAAGGGGCAAAAACATCTACAGATACCACGGAGAATTTCGTAAACAGTTTACACCCTTCTGGATGGCGGTGGCCCATCGCGGTGCTTAAACAGGTAGGTTCAAATCAACATTCATGACTCGAGCGGCCTAAATTCGATCGTGTGGTATGAGACACATATTAATCAATCTTCCTGAGATCGAGACAGAAAATAAACGTCACTTCTTTCAGTGGTCTTCACTGTATTCGTTATCTTAACTGCCTAACCACTCGATGTGTGCCAGATGTACACAATGATCTGAATAATTTAGCAAATGCACAATGTGCAAAATTAGTTGTCACCAATCCATAGCCCCAAAGATACATGTACGCCGTCTATTGAATAATCCGACTTCGATAAGCTATATATATTAAGATTAAGCCAACTACAAGGTGAGGAGAAAGAGCGACTCAGAGCACAGTGTATACCTTGTGGGCGTGCGTGCGTTCTGCTGTCCGAGAAGGCGCGAGAGGTAAGTGAGGAAGAGGGCAAGTAGTGGACTTAGTATGACTTTGATGCTCGGGGGGGGTGCGCCTGGGCCTCCCAGGTGATGCGAGGGGGTGCTGGAGACTTTTGCGTCGAAGTCAGGGGGTAGGAAGTGCGATAGGGTATTGAACGTTTCAAACTGCAGCGTGAGGGAGGTCGATGGAGTGTGGGCGGGCGTGAGAGGGGCGAATGGTGATCGGAGGGAGGGCGTGGTTGTTGTCGAGCGAGAGAGGGAAGCAGGTGATATTTGGGGGGAGAGGGAGGGAAGACAAATGAAGAGCACAGTTGGCTCTTACTTTCCGGAGATACACCAAATATTGCCCTCATCTTTGACTCTGGCAATATGCTTCTAGTTCAGGCAATATATGTTGTATCCTCCTTCAGGCCAGTCAATATTATTTAATCATTTCATTCTCAGTATTTCTATCACTACTTGTAAGTTGTAATTATCTATGAATAGCACTTTGGTTCTGTCTAAACAATGGGTCGACAGTTCTCACAAGTTTCGGTTTCTGATTTTATGTGCTTTTGAGGGTTGTACCCTTTATGCACATTTTCCAATAAGAATTCTGCGGTCTTAACAATCTTGTAACATTTATGTGTTTCCATGCATTATGTAGTGTAGGTTGTTTTACATTCATATCACCTCATGCAGGGCTCCACACTAGCGGTGGCCCGGTGGCCCGGGGCCACCAAAATTGGATGTCGGACCACCACAATTCCAAAATATGGAGGTTTTGGTGGCCCGATCGGGCAACTAAAAATTTCAAAGTGTCAATGTGATTTTTGTGATAAAAATTAATGGATTACCTTGCGTGTCAATTTTCCTAAAATCAGAAAGCAAAGATCGGCGCCGCGCTGCTCATTACAAAACGGAGAACGCAACTACAAAATCGCCTCCGTCGGAAAATTATCGGGAGCGCGCCGATTTTCAAAATGATTAATCTAAAAATCCGTCCCCACAAAATTTACAGCTAAATATATTCTGTATTGCCAGCAGTTTATATAGCCTCGAATTTCCTTAAAAAATACCAAATCACTAAAAGAAATAAATGGTCATTTTTGCAGAGCAAAGGCTAGCTAAAAATCCGGCAATTTGTTGCTAGTACTGTGATTTTCCAAAGACGCAAAATTAGCGGGCCTGGGAAGCAAAGTCGAATTATCGATCGAGGG
>JZLH01S0446125.1:82220-101683 GCA_001188425.1 Eucidaris tribuloides
TGATTCTCAAGGGATTCCTTTGCGAGAATCTAAAAAGATTCCTGCCGTCTGGCACAAATTTTTAGGCCTGAGAGCCTATTTTTCCTACAAAATATCATGCAAGAGTAAATGTACAAATTTTTCATGTTTTTCTTTTTTTTTGGGGGGGGGGGCCACCAAATTTCAATTTCGGGCCACCAAAAATTGAATTTTAAGGATTTTAGTGGCCCGACCGGGCCACTAAAAAAAAACGTTAGTGTGGAGCCTTGACCTCATGTGAAGTTAGGATTATGAAAGCAATGTAGCAGTAATTGTGAGGTATTGTTCTCACAGGAATTGTGTTGATTTCAAGCACAATGTTTTATAATTAATGTACAGAGCCCCTGTAAAATGCATTTTCCCCCCATCTGAACAGTTTTGCCTGTTTGACATTATATTTTGTTTTTGTTTGGACAAGGCTACTCTCTTTAAATAATCAATAAATAAAAGCAGAATGTATGGTTATGAGAGTTTTTTTTTGCTAACAGAAAAAGGCTTACCCTGTACCCCTAGGTGAAATGCTCAATAAAGAAAATAAATCTTGACAAAGGATTTGAATGGGTGCCATTTAAAGCAAGGGGCCAACACAGTAGAATAGCTGCACATACATAGATCCATCTATACTACAATGCAATGTGGTGTATGGTGCAAATATAATGAACAAATATTGACAGATTGTGCGGTCAACAGGCCATTTTCAAGATCAAAGAGAGACAATAGAAGAAATAGTTGCCTAAACAAAATGTGTCAATATTTGATTTCGGTTGACAGATTAGGAATTGTACCCCCTTCCTATTAGCGGTACATTTGTATATTTATCTGGGATGAATATTCATCATAGCAGCCCTCTTGCTTGCAGTTTGAGTAGAAATGCCAAATTAACTAGCTAGGCATGCCTGTTTTGGAGGATTGTTACACACCTTAACTGCTGTGATTACACCTGCCAAAACTTTGTGACGTTTAACCTTCTGATAAAATACTTACAGCATAGTTGTTCAGCGTGAACTGTACAAAACTCTCCCAAACTCTACCAAAATTTTTGTCTTTTGGTTTTGAACCTAACCACCAAATTATATCAACACTGAGCACTCCTAAGTTAAGTTATAGGCAGAAAATTACTTTTGGGGACAAAGTTCATTGACCTTTGACTCTTGACCCTGACCTTTGACCCTGTGACTTTACCAAAATATTTGTCTTTTAGGTTTTGAACCTAACCACTAAATTACATCAACAGCGAGCACTCCTAACTGAAGTTATAGGCAGAAAATGACTTTTGGGGACAAAGTTCATTGACCTTTGACTCTTGACCCTGACCTTTGACTCCTGTGACTCTACCAAAATATTTGTCTCTTGGTTTTGAACCTAACCACTAAATTACATAAACAGCGTAGGCACAGCGCAGCACTACAATTATCGCAGGTTTTATCATTGACGAGCGCACTTCATTTGCATAAAATCAAAAAAGTGTGTACCGACCGATGCGAAAAAAGGTAAACAAACTTCGAAGCTAAAATCTCCTTCGAAACACAAAATACTGATTCCAAATGTAAAGAATGTTGGAGTGTCGTAGACTTCTGATATAAACATGTGTGTGAACAGACTATTAGATGATTTTAAAATGTGAAATTTTACGGAAGAAATTTATCTTCAAAACGGAAAAAGTAGGACAAGAAACTGTGGTAAAATTCACCCATTTATTCTGCCATGCTCGAAATGCGAATACCATGAGCAGAAAGGAAACTTATCGTACCTACTTCGGCTGAAATGTCATTTCACAGCATTATCTCCAGCTCCCCTGTCATAAAATATTGTACTTCAATGTCCCTATGCCGTCGATAAAAATTTAAATTACACGAAATGGAATCAGTCCCACACATTGCTTTTCGCGTATTTCCTCCCGGCGCACCACGATGTGTATATCTATGGAGGCCAGCGCGGTATCGTTTGCACTGGCTGACATGACAGCCGACTGTTGCACATGTCGCTCACTCGACACAAGTCAGCGCGAGCAAGGAAAGAATCTGCGCATGCGTACAGCATGCGTACAGAGTGTATTACGGTGTTCGCTGGCCAAAATTTGCCATATCAAGTCATATAGAAAACACACGGTATCTCAAAATCTACTGGCATGACCCAGCTAAAACTTTCCCTATTTATGAATGGAACCTTCCTCAATATAGTAATGAAGTCTTGTGTTGCCTCGTGTAGGTCCGCCACTGTGTCAAACAAAACCAGACAGCTTGTTTTTGTAGAGTTGTACTTAAATGTTTATATCTCAAGTTCTAATTCATCAAATTTCATAATTTTGGCATTGATATCAAGTTCATGGAAAACTTAGATAGCCTGGCAAAATGACGCAATGCGAACGTAAGATTTTTTACTCTTTCTGACCTCGTGTGCGGACCTCCGTAGAAGTTTGTTGGAAATTCAAAATAAACGGGTCGATAATGATATGCAAATTGGAGTGCTACGCTGCGCCTGAGTGAGCACTTCAAACTGAAGTTATAGGCAGAAAATGACATTTTGGGACAAAGTTCATTGACCCTTATCTTTGAACCCTGTGACTCTACCAAAATGTCTTTTGTTTCTTAACCTAACCACCAAATTATATCAACAGTGAGCACTCCTAACTGGAGTTAAAGGCAGAAAATGGCATTTTAGGACAAAGTTCATTGACCTTTGACCCTTGACAGATTTGTCCCAAAATCTAATCAATTCATAAAATCCCTCCAGCAGTATTTCAGTAATCTTGTTCATAAGAAAGTGCGGACGCACAGACGCATGCACGTACGGACGGACGACCGGAAAACATAATGCCTCCGGCTCCCTTACGGGGCGGAGGCATAAAAATTAGACCAACAATCCAGATCTTGATAGTTCATGCTCATGCTTGTTGATTACATAATTGGTATTAAACTTTAAACCAATCAACAAACAATCAACTTGGAGATAAAGATGTATGTGACATACCCTATGGCATAGGCTGCCTCGGTAAATATTTACGCGTTTTACAGGTGCAGGTGGACACGTTTTACAAATGGATGTTACAACTGACAGCTGAGAGACAGCGTAGTGGTGTGAAGTGTACTGCTATACTGGACACCAATGGGGATTCTTACGCATAGATGAAACTGCAATGTTATATCATTAATAAAATCACAGCCTATTCTCTTTACAACATCTGACTGGTCTGAACGGAACTACTCTGTTGTTGAAATAAATTGCAAATGACACCAGAATCCATATCGATCGAAAAATTATATACAAGCAAGT
The DNA here is from genome assembly GCA_001188425.1 of Eucidaris tribuloides. NCBI lineage: Eukaryota > Metazoa > Echinodermata > Echinoidea > Cidaroida > Cidaridae > Eucidaris > Eucidaris tribuloides. Next base: position 85,512 of record JZLH01S0446125.1, read on the forward strand.
TCAATAATATGGTTGCTGTTACCACAGTTTTTAATTGAGTTATATGCGACTAAATCCAGCAAAACCCAGTGCTTGTCGGCAATTCACATAAAATACAAAATGGCTTTAAAGGAACAAAACACCCACTGAACAATGCACAAAATAAAACATTGAAATTGTCATAACTTTCCTTATAACTTTTCCGTTTTTGTAAATAAGGCCTATGTATCAAAATGTAGCCTGTAAAGTGTTCTATCCAATGCTGCAATAATCTGAAGTTTGATATCTGCCACCAGGTGCCTCTTTTTGCTGGATCCCGTCACATATGTGAATTTAATTTTTTATATTGTCCTATCTCATGCCCTACCTCTGATGGTTGTGATGCGTCTTTAAGAAGCTCCTCGACTGATTTCTGCCTGTCGTCACCCCTCTGCTGCAACAGATCATCAATGTCAATCTCTATCGGATAATCCTCGTCATCCTGTCAGGAGAGAGAGAGAGAGACAGATGGAAAAACCCAGATGAAATCTACGTTTGAGCATGGCATAGCCGACTTGTCAGTTATCCAGCCAACATTTCATACTGCTCTAAAAATCTTAGGTGCAGGACGAGCTTTGCTTGCAATGTTGTGTATTGGTATAGGGAAGTTATTGAAGCATAAGCCTTGCAAGTTCAAATACTGATATACACATCCAAAATAGCACTATGCTTTGCAAAATACATGTACGTACACGCTCAACTGTATTTATACACTGCTTTTTTGTGATAACTCAGTATTGAACATGAATAAATATGTCTTGTCCTCCTTGCCTGTTGTAAAGATCCAGGTTTTAATACATGTATATCGGTCTTGTACGGTAAAATATCACAGAATCAAGAGTTTATCAAAGATTATGAAATGGGTACAACAAAATATCACCCATATTCTTTACATTATGGAAATGTTTAAAACATACATGTAACTGCCATAAAAAGGGTTAATAACACATTTTACAACAATAATGGAACATTACGAACTGCATAACCTTTTATCATCATTTATAATTTATCACAATCATTATCATCATCATCATCATCATCATCAACATCATCATCATCACCACCACCAAAACTACCATTATTATCATCATTAGTAGTAGTAGTCGTATAGTAGCAGTAGTAGCAGTAGTAGTCATAGTAGTAGTACATGTAGTAATTATTATCAATCATCATCACCATCACCATCACCATCACCATCACCATCACCATCACCATCACCATCACCATCACCATCATCATCATCATCATCATCATCATCATCCTTCTTCTTTCTCCTCCTCTTCTTATTATCATCATCACTATTCATATGTTCCAAATAAATGGATTACTTCATTTCAAAAAATCCGTATCAAAATATAGCTTAGGGTCTCAGGTATATCCCAACAGTTAGTTGTTACTGTATGTTCACCACTCAGAATGTGCACATGACAGTAGATAGCTTTTCTAAAAAGGTTTCACGAATAGGGTTAATTCTTCAGAAATCAGCACCAATTCATTGGGTTTTAAAAAGTTTTAAAGAACTCAATAGGGTCAGGAATCAGCTTATTTCACAGTGGGTGTAACCCTGACCATTTTGACACCTCCTTATTACAACTGGCTTACAACTGGATAAGAGCTGCCCCCCCCCCCCTAAAAAAAAGATCTACACTTCCCTCGATGGTACACACTACTTGTGAATTTTAGTAGCTTTTATTATTATTTTTTAGTTTATCTTTAAACATCATGATTTATCAATTGATACATGTACTTTATTACATTTTATATGCTGATGGCACCACAATATTTACTTCACATTCTGATCAAGAAAATGCTTCAAATTTCAAAACCATACAATTACAGAAATATATGTACATGTACATAACATTTGTGCCAACAAGCCATTTCTAAATACTGACAAAATAAAATACATGGTCTGTCTTTAATCCTACAAGGCAGTGTCAATCTATGTAAGACTTTCAACACAATCGAACAATAACAAATTTGAAAGAGTGACCAGTACAAGCTTCTTGGGAGTATTAGACAAGCTTTTGTGGATCAGCCATGCTAATTACATTCATGGAAAGCTGAGTGTGTCTATAATGCTGATGAAGCAGTAGAATCATGGAGCTACTCCATGGAACTACCTTTGAAAATGCTCTTTACCCTGTATATAATGTCCTCGCCTCGCCTAATTCTTGTATTGGGAGGGGAATTTATACAGCATACACTTGCCACCTAGTACTGAAGGGGAAATGATGGTTACATAATGTAACATATGTGTTCCTTTTTATTTTATTTGATACTTTGGATTCTAGTGTTTCATATTTTTTTTTGTAGTGTTCTGTTTCATTTCACTGAACAGGCATCACACTTTCATAGTCATGATTGTGTACTTATCAGTCTATCTTATTATTTTATCAATATATCACATATCATAGTACTTTTGTATTTTATCATATCATTAATGTGTTTGTCCAGGGTCCACACATTTCCTGAAGCCTATATGGTTTTACAAGGTGCTTTATCCTGACGAATTGCGAACCCTTTTTAATGAAATAAATTAATTTGAATTTGCATTTGAATATCCAGAGGTCACATGACTCCATGCACACAAAATGGTTACCTCGACTTCAGGCCTACTGCAATAAAACAACATGGTTCGATTAAAAATGGACTATGGTACACAATTGATTTCCAGCGTGGTGTTGAGTGTGTGTTGTGGCAAGAAGGACGAAATGGAAAATCAATCAAATAATTTGTAGTTAAACATCTGTCTTGACAACACACAGCAACTGTAATCACAGATATGGTGAGAATTATAACAAAACAGAAATCACCATCATAACCAGGGCTCGACACTAGCACTTGCCCGCTTGCCCGGGGCAAGTAAAATTTTATGTGGGGCAAGTAAAAACTCAAAATGTTAAACTTTACTTGCCCGATTGGGCAAGTAAAATTTTGACCATACACTAAGCAAAATATGTCAAAAAAACAACAAAAATATGTCTAAAATTTTGTGTTCAGGTCTATTTCAACATTATTTTGTTCATTGTATGTAATTTTATGACTCAATGTCATAAATCTCATCTTAGATAACCCCCAGAATTAAAATAAGAAATGTCCAATGCTATGAAAAGTCTTATTGCTTAAAATTAGTGAAAAATCATTTTCAATGTTTTTGTTTGTTTATTATCGGGCAAGTAAATTTTTCATTCGGGCAAGTAAAAATCTGAAAGTGATAATTTCACTTGCCCGAAGGGCAAGCAGGAGAAAAAGTTAGTGTGGAGCCCTGTCATAACACTCTTAAAATTGATTGCCACATGGCATATTCACATTAAAAAGATAAATAAATAAATGAAAACATGTACATGTGACTCTTTGCCCCAGCCCTGGATTCTAAGTGCATAGATTTCATTAATGACAAATGTTACAAGTTCCTGAAAACATGCTGTGGCGAGTGTGTTGTCATGTGATGACTGATTTTGCAATCAAGTACCATGTGTGTGCAAAAGAGATATGATGCATAAATGAATTGATAGAAAGTTTACTTAACTTCAAAAGCATTTGAATTTTGAAAGAGGCTGGTTTAAAGACACTATATTGTGGAACTCCCATTTAAAAAATTGTCAAACTTTGCTATCTGACTTTGAATGGACAAATAAACACCCTAGAATATATAATCGGCACATGACTAATATTGTAAGCTGAAAGAAATTCTGCAACACAGTTACAGTAATGGGAGAAAACTGGAATGGTCGCTCAATGATTTTGCCTATTAAAGGTAAAACACAGAGTCAGGACACCATGTGAGTCACAGGATCAGAACCATATGTATCCCTCTCATAAACTAATGAAGTAACTTTAATGATCTGAATAATATTATCTACAGGCAACTTGCACAGCTTTGACAGTGAAGTACACGTGTACCACAATTTCCTTTATTTACCTTTGACTTAAAAAACCCTTCATAAACTGTATGCAACAGGTATTTAAAGACACTAACAATAACATTGTGGAAGCCCCACTTAAAAAATATAAAACTTTACTATCTGACATATCTGACAGTGCTTGAATGGACAAATAAACACCCTAGAACACAAAAATTCACACAGTTATGCTGTCAGTGTCACTAGTAAAATGTACAGATAAAAATTGGCACATAAATTATTATCAGCTGACAAAAATTCTGCCACACAGTCGTCTATACAAGGGGATTAGGGGAAAACTGGTAAGTAAAATATTTTCAGGGCTTCTTTTTTTGGACCTTACATGTATCAGAGACACTGGTAGCATGGGTAATCATGTAGCTCAGAATTTTTTCAAAACTCGAAACATTGCTATACATGTACAATGTCTTTCAGAGTAAACTTGCACCCAGTTATCACACGACGGACATAGCAAACAAGGAAGTCGTGATGTGACAACACGTTTCAAGGTTACTCAATTACATCCTTCCACCACGATGATCAACCTTTTTCTGTTGTATAACAACAAGATTTGTAAACAAGACATTTTGTACCGCAATTTGTCTTGTGTTGAAGAATTCAAACCAATCATCAGTAAAAATAAACCGAATATGTGTAAACCAAATAATCTTACTACTAACAGAAGTGTCAAAATTTTACTCTTTGCAAGTACTGGACACTAAAAACACTTCAACCTAATTTTGTAATCAACTCCTGTTTGGGTTATTTAGCGAGCACTCTAACTTGCAAGTTTGCCGCCTCTGTTTGTTGGAATACTATGGACGATGCGCGCCATTTTTGTTCAGACCGTGATTTGAGAATACATACTTGAAAGTGAACTATTTACACAGGGACCCTTGCACAAACACGGATCTCACAATGAACGGCAGTGGTTGTGTAATGCCCCGCTACACATCATCAATAAGGGTAGAAGTGGACTTTGGTCTCCCGTGTGGAAGCTGAATGAATAGCTATGCTAGAGAGCCAAGGTGCTGCGAGTAAGACATAATTAAATGACACAAGCTAGTCATCATTCTTCTTTCAAGGGATCGCACTCGATCTGTTTATTAACAGTAATGCTTCCGCTGAATAAATTTTGGACTGTAACAAGTTGACTGGGTCTTTTAATTACCAATATAAATGCTAATTTGATTTTGACTGAATATATGTAATTATATATTCTGGACAACAACCACTCACCCAGATACAAGGAATTATACTTCACATCACCAAATTAGTAAAGACTAATAAGAAGGTATTAATTATTTTGTCCCAATTAGTCAAACAGCAGTACTGTAATTAGAGGTCGGCCTCGAGGCCAATTCCTGTTGGCCTTGTTCTCGGTCTCGGTCCGAGTCACCTGTACAAACTCTATGGAAAGGTTGTGTTTTGGGGTGGCCTCGGTCTTGGAACTTGTGGTCTAACTCACATAACACTGTTAAACAGTAGCTGTGAAGTGATCTACACCGACTACTGGTTGGTTGGTTCATTCTCATTTGGAATTGGAAATATAATTTATAAACCACACAAACGTTCAGGAGAAAGCTGGGGACTTGTCTATAACTATCACTGAATCTTAGTGAGATTGTAGCCAGGATTTTTGAATGGGTGGTTTTTTTTGGGGGGGGGTGTGGAGGGAAGTGCGGGCAGAAAATAGTTTCCTCCTAAATGAGATAAAAAGATAAAAGAAATGTATAGGAAGAATTGGACTGGAAGGCTGGAAGCTCATGAATTTTATCAAACACAATGTCCCACTAACCTGATTTCATGTTTTTTTTTCTTTTAGAACAGACAGAAAATGAAGGAGTGTCTGCAGACAGTTTCAACTCTTATAGTGAGAAAATGTAACCTTCTTTCATTAAAAGATATGTATGGTCTAGATCATATCATAATAGCAGTGTAGTCAGATCACAGGTAATGCCAGTATCAATTAATGAAATGATCAATGGGGGGGGGGGGTCCCTCCTCCGAAGGTGAGAAAATTTGTCATTTTACCTTTCAAAAATGACAAATTTTAGAGCCCTTCCCCCATCCCCAAGTATCAACCAATTATTTTCACAAGTAAGCATCAAGTGCTTAGAATCACACCAGTCTGACTGTAATGATTAGTGATTATATTTTGTGACATGATTTTCAGGTATTTGGGTACCTGCCTGAAAACTCTGTTGGGACCCGAAGAAAAATAAATACTAGAAAGTCTCAATCAAACTTTTAAGCCCCTTCAAACTTCATGTGTGGCAGTACAAAATGCACTGTCATGCCCTTTACACACTACTCGTATGGCAATCCAATCAATATTTGCCTCACCTGGTAATCATACATAATGGATAATTCCATCTCGTGTCCTACATACACACAGTTTGATTCTTTTTTTTTTTTGTAAATGTCATACGCATGTATTAATTCTATACACTTTATATTTGAAAGGATTTTCATCTATAGATTACTTTGGTACATGAACATAGATTCAATATGATATACAACGCACTTCGAAAATGGCATATCTCCCTTTCAGTGGGGCTTAGAGGCATCATTCAACAATGTTTCCAGTACAAAAACTCTACACTACATAATCCTCCATGGTTATACGTGACTTTGGTAAGGTCTTAAAATGAAGCCCTGAATTAAAACGTTTCATTTAATGCTTTTAAATAGTGACAATCTATGAGTACACGGTTCGCCATGCCCATTTCTCCTCATACTTGCAGACTGCTGTGTTACATTTTTGGCGTGTTTCTACAGAAAAATAGTGGAAAATGGTTTATCTTTTCCGGAATAATCGAAAAACCGTATCGCCATTAAACCAACCTGTTTCTACAGAGCGAATAATCCGATTAGCTCCCATTCTGTGTCGCAAATACCGCGTCAATCGGAAATCGGGAAATTCAACCTATGACCTCGCAATGCATTGTGGTATATGAACTGGTCCAAAATATGCAGTCACAGACACGTATTTTGACACGCACCAGTGACCCCTACTTCCGCCGGACGCGATACGCTTTTCACTGTGTGTTCCTACAGAAAAGTTTAACGGATTAACACGACAATAACCACCTCTGGAAGGTGGTTATGATAAACCGTATTTGGTCTGATATGGTTTATCAATAAACCGTATCTCGTCTGTTTCTACAGGAAAGTTTTCCGGAATTCTGGATACTTACACGGGTAATACCGTTTCACGATTTTCTGTAGAAACACGTCGAAAGAGTTGGCCTGATGCTTCATTCACATGTGATATTCACCCAGGATACAAGAGACATGATTTGGGAGGATTATGATAAGAAAACACCCCTGGAGCACGATTTGAATTTCACAATTTTATTTGCAATCGTGATTCTAGTTTGCTTTCGCACAGGTGAAATACTATGATGCAGACTTGTAAATGTGGGTATGTATGGGTATGGGTATGGGTATGGGTATGCGTACAGACCAGTGGGTATGTGTACCAGTAAGGAGCCAGACTGAAGCATGAATACAGGGGCCCGATTCACGACACTGGACCAACTACAATTACTATGGCAACAGGGATCATTAGCTGTAGCGGCCATATTTAGGTTTGGGTGTGAATCTCGAAACTCAAGTTAGGATCATTAGCTCTAAGTCGAGCTCTAAATGTTAGGTCGTCCGTGAAGCATCTCTAACTATTGTTCTCTGCCACGGTTGACTGACAATAACGCAGAATGCGCATGGGCATAGCAGGCTTTTATGGAAAGCTGTCTTTAATGCACCTATCGCCGGAGCAATGTCGAATCACAATAGAACAATAGGCAGTCATGAACACAATATCAGCACACGTCGTGTCCCATACTTTACAATTTTAATATATTCGCAAATCACCGTATCTTCCGTTTCAGACATTATGTACTAATATTCACATAAATCCATGAATGATACATTTCTCCCAGTATAAATCAATGATTTCATTTGTAAAGTACTGTAAAACACGCTTTATAGGTTAATTACGTGTTATTATTTTTTATGGATCAGTACATAAAACACATTTAAAAATGAAATGAAAGTCAATGATGTATGAAGCAAAGACTAACAAAATCGAGGTTCCACTGCTATTACTCAAGCGGGGGAAACGGCATTATATATAATTTCAAATATCTGTACTTTTCTGAATTTTGATCACTAAAATAGAATAGGGTCAATGATAGTACTTTAGAGAAACCGTACATATGGCATGTTATATTATCTACTGCTCTAAAAGAGATTAAGGCATTACATTATCGACGACCGTGCTTGGTCAAGTCTAGATAATAATCGATTAAGATCGATTACAACTTAGAGCTGGAGTTGGAGTTAGAGTCGGTTTCGAGGAAGGTCCGGCCTAAGTTCAATCACAACTCTAACCTGTTATGATGGTCCTAGGTCGGTTTCGTGAATCTGCCCCCAGGTACAGGTATGATACCATGGGTATGGGTATGGGTATGGGTACAGGTACGATACCATGGGTATGGGTACAGGTACGGGTGCAAGACCATGGGTACGGGTATGGACCAGTGGGTATGGGTACAGGTCCAGAGCCATGGTAACGAGACCATGGTAACAGGTACAGGGCCATGGGTACGAGACCATGGGTACGAGTACGGGTACTATTAGTCTGCCATAATGATTGGTAAGTGCAATCACATTTTGGCTGTCATGTGAAAATGGTTGCATTTTCTGTAATTAAGTCTTCTTGTTCTCTCAGACCTGTACCAACTTACATGTATACAATGTACACCAAGATCCCCAAAAAGATGAGGGAAATGTGATTTACCCAAGGATTTAAATGCCTTTTATCAACAAATCCAAAATGGCTCCCACAAATATTTGTGTGTTTCATATGAAGTGTATGTTAAATTTATCAAGTGTGCAGAAGTGTTAAATAAGATTTCCCTTTTCACAGGCACCAGCAGTAGCAGAATTCTGCCAATCAAATGATACACAAAAATTCCACACTATTCAGAAACTCTAAACAAACATGTCCCCTGCTATGACGGAAAATAATAACGGCCGTGCGTATGTGGAAATGAATCAAGCTAAATAAACAGAATCATTTGCGTTAAGTCAATACGAGAGTATCTTAATATCTACAAATCATGACCCACTTGAACGATAGGATGACCTGTGGCTTGAATACTACAGTGAGACTTTTATGATTCTATTCTAGAATAGGCCCTATACTACATGTACATGTGAAAGCACAACTGAAAAACACAATGCAAGTTTTACAACATCAACGAGGAAGAAAAGACAAAAACAAAACTAAGCATGGAAGTAAACCTTCAATGAGTTTCCCAGAATAAAAGATGATGCATGAAAATGATAACTTTACAGTCATAATTACAGGTATTTGGAAATAGTATGGAGTCCTTATGACCCACAGATGATGTTTTCATAGAAATACTTCTCATTTGTACGGTAAATTATAATTAATTTGACAAAGTTGTAGTATAAGCCTACTATTTCAGACTGTATTTGTTAACAGGCATTCCATGTAAAAGATCCCCTGTTACAGTGCTCAGAAAAGAACGTACTACAATAAAATGGAAGTTGTATGTCATTTTTAACTCTTTATGTGCTTTACCACAAATCTCACTTGTCTGGGTATTGTATGAAAAATTAACTTCAGAACCAAATTCTTGCACATTAATTATACTGTTCTCTCATTGCTTTCGTAAAACTAAATGTTAATGGAATTGTTTTGAACATTTAACCAAGGTGCTTGCCTTTTTTGTAAACATTATATTAGATAATCCTTTATCATTTTATTTAGCTTTGTATTTAATCACAGAATATATTTAAGACTAGATGTAGAATAGCTTATAGCTTATTATGTATTAAACACTTATTCATACATGTATCTATTCATTATACTGTATTCTCATTGTTGCCCTACTACAGTATGTGTGTAAATGGTACATGTACCAGACACGATTAGCATTTAATGCTATTTTCTGGTACCATTTATCCTAATATCTTTGTAAAACTGTAAGTTTTGCAATGTATTGTTTTATACGTATATACTTTTTATTTGGATAATGAAACATCAAACTCAAACTCAATTGCACACAAGACCTGATCCTTTGATGCAAAGTCAAGTGTACAGTGAATGACTTGCCAGATGTCCGTTTTTCTCAATAACGAATAAAGCCGGATTATACCATTCATTGTAACTACTGTACATGTACTTCAAGATTTTTGCCAATTGGTGAACAAAATATTCACCATCCTTCCGAGATCATAAGAGGACACTTGGTTGATATTAATCTTCATTTCCTCATTGGCTCTAGTTTGACATGTCAAATACTAAATCGCAAAGCTGGATGAAAATATCATATTTCCGATTCCTCTTAGAAATTTGACACAAAATCTGTTTTCATTGCAGTAAGCATTCCCTGTCACGTTTCCAGTTCACACGCTTCAATAAGGAAGCGACCGAGTACTAAATATTTGATTGCTAATGATATTCACATATCGCATACTATGCATATTGAAACCTCATTTCTGCTTATTTCAATTCACATAATTGACTCATGCTAAAAAACGAAACAACTGATCTAATCTTCATGTTCATAACAGAATATAAAATAGTGAAACTTCAATATGGCCGTATTAACATTTTTTAAAGGCATTCGTCAGATTTACATTGTTGAACTTTTGATATCTGACCAATATAATAATGTTTGACAGTTACTGTATGCTTGTCACTAACAAAATTAACATGGGCAGATAATTATCGGCACAAGAAAACTCATGAATTAATGTCCTTGAAACAAAAATTCTATAACACAGCAGTCTATAGGCGGAAAAATTGGAACAGTTGCTTATTAACTTTCACTAAGTTGTTAATAAACTTATTAATCATTTTCAACTACAATTTTTCAAGGCTTCATTTTGAGACTTTCAGAGACAGGACATCTCTGCATCCTGTACGACATGCATCATACAGATGACTCCGCATAACTCGACGTCGCACAAGTTGATTTATCGCCTACGTATGTCGAATATTTTTGACAGTCCCAATTTGATCTGTGCTTTTTCAATGGGAAATTTTTCTTGTAAGTCATTTTTTTAAATTGAATTTTGCCTATCTCGAACATATTTTCAAGTCCCAAAAGGAGCAAACGTGTTAAATCATTCGCCTAGATCAAAGTGGCCATAACTGTCATTCTTGATGGTCTTAATGGGTTGACCTTTTGATCTCTGCCTGTCAGCACGACAGTAAAGATGTCATCAATTTCCCATTCCCTCTCTCCCTTTCTCATTTTTCCTGTACATTCTATAGTACATGTTTCCTTCATCTCTAACATGGAATTGTATACAAAACTGTAACTCGAATATCCTCTGAGTCGACATGATTTGTTTGGTCCCCAGTAATTCGACTTATGCGAAGTTTACTGTATGTGCCTATATTTCAGTCATTCAAACAACAGAATTCACATTAGCCATGATACTACGAAAGGACAAGATAGTCAAACCTGTCTTAGTGGCCACCTCTCTATCTGTCCAGCATAGGAAATAACTCATGGCAACGGGCGATTTAGCCCTTGGCAAAGCCCAAATCGCCCCCTAAAATCACCAAAACCCAATTCTTTGGGGCGACCATTTCCTTCAGAATTGCCCCAGATTTGCTACAAAAATATTCACATTTTTTTTCTTCAAATTTTTTAAATATTATGGCATTATTAAACTAAATGGTTGCTTTTATGGATGAAACACCGGCTAAAACATCAGCAATCTTTCATTGCATTCTTCAAATTCTGATGTGCAACGAAAAAGTAGCCCCAGTGGTAAATAAATAGCCCCCAAAAATGCAAAAATAGCCCCAAGGCTCTAATAAAAATCACCCTTAAAAAATAAAAATTAATTCCTACCCTGAATCTGTCTATAGTGGCCACTAAAATGATTCCTCTGAAGACAATTTATGTACTTAAAACCTGGTCTACAGCAGCCACCTGTCTATAAAGACCGCATTATTTGTTTCCCTTAGGTAGCCAAAATGGTGAACACCTTATCTTCAAGTGTTTGACGGTGTGGTCAGGAGTACTGAAAAATGTTGTAAAAAAAGTCAACATTTTCAGTACAGTTCCAACAGCCCATTTGTATACATGTATTATTAAATTGGTTTGTTATCGTGGTTACACCATGCATCAACAGAGGATCATAAATGATAAATGGTTCGTCTCTTAGTTTAATTTGAATATTCATACATGTACTTCCTCATGTGCTGTGCACTAATGCATAGCCCGTAGTCCATAGCTACAGTGTAGCTCGAGCTCTCTATTGCAGTTTCAATGAGGTCCGTTATACAGTTTGATTTTTATAATACACGGTTGTGTCTGTGACAATACGCCATTACTACGACTCGACAGTTGCAAGTATGATTTAGTTTAAATTTTGTATGAAATATGTACACTTCACACTGTGAAAACTATATTGTAAAGTACAAGGAGGACAATAACTTTTATTTACCTGTTCTACTTTTATCTGTTTGATGTCTGTCCTTTTTGATAGCAGCTGGCCTAAAAAATTCCTTCTGATATAAATACTAACAGTACATGGGTATTCATTTTCATAACAGTTGCTGTCAAACATTATCGGTAAACATCTACCAATATTACCTGCAGAGAATTCAGTTGATTTAAGATATTTCTCTTTTGTCAATAACTCCATGATTGATTCTACATCTTTCACTTACAAATTCAATTTGGAATGACAGATTGGAAAGAAATTTATACCTTTAAATTAAGCCTCAGAGTGTACAGTACACACAAAGTAACAAAGTGCAAAATTTTACAGTAATTCACAACATATTTTTTTCTTCTTCCTTTTATACAAAGTGATAAACGAGACAATGCCAGTGCCAGGGCTTCATTTTTCATTTTGTTTCCATCTAAAATAGTAATGAAAATATCACCTAAAATCTGTTCCTTCCTAGATAGATAAACATTAGACCCTGGCAGGTTCCTCAAATAATTTAGTAATAAAATGCCAGGCAATGCATGTATGTATTGCATACACTGAAATCCTACACATTACACGCATGGCCTGGTGCATACTTTGCACTGTTCAGTACAAAGACTATGGTGTGAAATCTTCCACACCGCTGAGGCCATGGTCATACCACAGACAGATACGAAAAGATTCCTGTTTTAATGGGCTGTCCAAGCCACCATCAACTGAAAGTAAAAGTTCAGATCATAGAGTGTGCACTGCAATTGCAAAAAGTTTTTTTTTTCTAGTACACATGCATTAAAGCAGTTCCTTCAATTGTTTGTAATTGATTTAAAAATCATGGAAACCTACAAACTGAATTCTGTTCAATAATGGAGAACTTTCTGTCACATTAAGCAATCTGTTCTGATTTTGACTGTTTATTTAGATTGCAAACACAGATTTTCTTACAGGCCTAGTACATATGCCAGTAGTCCTGAAAATCAGCTACATGTACATGTATGTAGTAGAACAAAGTATTTGTGAATAAAGCAGATGCACTAATATATGCCTGAAATATGGCCTGATAAGAAATTGCCTGGGCCTGAATTCACACTTCTGCCTGAAAACTGCATCTCTGAATTGAATACCTACAAAGTCATATTTCAAATATAACTTCTTGAATAATTTGCTGCTAAAGTTACAGATACTTTGCATTTTGCAAGTTTAATGTAATCTTTGAGTGAATCCTAAATCATGGCAGAATGATGGCACTAATTGTTGCATTTAAAAAACCACTTGAAACTTTCTTAGTACAACATGGACAACACAAGTTCGTGAAAAGTCTGTGTTTCAAGTTCCCTAGGCTATACAACTGAAATGTGCATAGTAATGATTAATTTCCCAATTACTCAATGATTTTTATAGTCATTCATGGTTTGATCACCTTTTCCTACCTCAAGACTCAAATTCAGCCAAGTTAATTCTAATTTTGAATTTGCATTTATAATGCCCTTAGCAGGACTGGACAAGGACAAGGACAAGACGTCTATGTACAGATCAAGTGCTGCGCAACAGCTCCTTTCTATTAGAAAAGAAAGACATTATTTCTTGTGAATTGTCTTAAATCTCATTATCAATTAATTTCTAACCTAAGCGCAAGTGAAAGAAAACATTAATTTAATTCTCCAGATTTTCAAAAATACGGAGTTGGCAGTCCCATGTTATAAGTTGACCACTGCTTGCATGTAAAAAAGCTATGGGGTAAGTTCCCCGGAGCACAATTTTTATTTATCAAATACATCAATTCTGCAAGCACTGTAAAGACTCAAAACAAGCTTGAACACAAAAATACGCAAGCATGAAATATTTCATTTTTTTACATTTTCAACTTTTTGAACATCTTCATCTTTAGCTTTAGGGCGAAAAAAGGATGTGGGTGGGAATGATAAAACAGCATAGTTTATTACTTGCAAGTTTTTGGTATTGTCTGATCAGATTGCTCAAAATAAATTGGTTCACTCACAAACAATTTTTGCCAGTAATCTGGTTTGATAAATCAATTCACTCAATTCAGGGATACATCACTTGTAGAATTTATCATAGTAGCACTATCCTTTACTTCAAAGTGCTTTTCCTCCAAAAATGCAATACAACAACAACAACAAATATAGGCTTATCATAATTTGCATCAATTAATTCTCCATTGCATAAAATGGAATTATTTTTCAAAACAAATTTTCACTGGTAATCTATTCCAGTTCATTTCAGTTATCAACCCAATAAATGGGAAGCCATAAGCTACATGTAGATACATCACGTACCATCAGTCTGAATATCAAAAACAAATAATCTCAGGTTATCTGGCATGCACACTTCTGATGCAGTTTGCTGAAATTAGTTTGGATTGCATTCCTTGTGATTTGCATGGAAAAAAGAACACCGATATGGAGTCATGGGCATAAATCAGATTAATCAATCAAACTGGTAAGTCAAACAGTTTTTATAACTTCAGAAATAACGAGACTGACAAGGTTTTATGATCATGGCTCCAGGCTCATATTTTATTTTTAACTGCATTTTGGGGGGCAGCAAATGCGTGTGAGCTCAACGACCATTTTGGTTGAACATTTCATCGCACAAATACCTAGATCAAGTCGAGAACATGAACATCTCTTATGAGGGGGTGAATGACAATGCAATGTCAATGTTAAATCCCTCAAAAATAAAGAGACAGATGCCATCAGTCCATCGCAAAGTCAAAGAGAAAATTTTAGTTGTTGTATCTTTGCAAAATTCACAAAAATAAATTAAAATTGTTGTTGTTGTTGGTTTTACGGCGCGCGTCAATCGATGTCCGATTATTTACGCCAAATGTTCAGCTGCCAAAAAACCAAATGTTCAGCTGCTTGGAGTTAACGTTAGGTCGACAAATCGGTCGTCTCTATCTTGAACTCAGCAGTGTCAGAATTATTTGGAGGGATTTCATTTTGTCTGATAGTTTTTACATAGTTCAGGGGTAGACCGATGTAATCTGTCGCCTTTTCGGGGGCTTCTCATTTTTAACAATTTTGACATCATCGGTCGGCCCTCTCATTATGCATCAGACACAAAATCCAGAGGGGGACCTGCCCCCCCCCCCCTCCCTTTTTTAGATCAAGTTCAACTTTTCATATGGATGGGAATTCTCACCAATTATCAGCCAAACAGGGGCCCCTCCCTGCGGCACCCCCCCCCCCCTTCCTTGGAATTTCTGGATCCGCAGGCGCTGGTCTTGTTGAGACTTGATCGAGTCTGAGCTAATCGGTCACTCACACTCACATGACTCACAGGCTCATTTAATTGACTTTACTGTACTTTGTAATGAAAATTAAATATAACTGAACTGACAATGCAAATATTTATAAGTCTGAGTTGTTTGGTTTTTGCCTGAGTTGAGTGAGTTCTCAACTCGAGCACCGCGATGTTAGCTGGCATATTTTTAGCGAGCTAGCGAGTGCATGCCCCAGCCGGACCGTAACCTCACCCTGCATGCACGCGTACGCTGCCCAATACTTGCCTCACACTCGTAGAGTTCTCGCAGCTGCTCGTCCATCCACTCTTCAATGTCTAATCTAACCCTCATAACTTTGCGATCGTACTTGCAGGTGACATTCTGCTGTTTCCGCCTAGTTTTCTCTTCTGAATTTGTGTCTCTGGCTGGAACCTGCGTTTCTCTGTTTGGTGGGGCATCGAATGAAACTCGGTGGTGATTCGTGTGTCCTGCAGTAGCCATGTTTGCAACTC
>JZLH01S0446125.1:104388-116368 GCA_001188425.1 Eucidaris tribuloides
GGGGGGGGGTGGAGGGAGACAAAAGTAAGAAAAATGTCAAAATTTTCAGTGCAAAGTGTGCCACAAAATTGAAAATAACTTGCTAGTATTTTCATAACACCAATTTCATGAAAATTGCCCACTTTAGTTTAAAAAATAGAGGATTTTAAAATCATGTGGCCACACCCATTTTGGCTGTTATTTTGACTGAGTGAATGTAGAACTGTTTTTAATCTTCACACAACAATAAATGAGGATCAACAGGCAACAAAACAATCACAAACGCAAACAAAATGCTGATTAAAATCTTTTATTTGTCTGGAAAGACACTCATCCTTCCAGTGTGCATATAATTGTAAAACATACGTAGCAATTTTCAATAGATACAGTAATTACATAGGACTATGTCCGTGTATGCTTATATGCTATGCTACTGTAGCTCTGTATTGGTTGCCCATACTTTTTGATTTCTTTCATCTAACCTTACCCCAGGGTGGGTTAAGAGTTATTCTGTAACTCAAAAGTGATCCTTTTCATTAAAACCAATTACCGTGCGACTTTGACCTTTGCAAGCCAACAAAGTTTGAACAAAAGTTCATGGTTAGCTAGATGTGGATACTGTGAATAAGATAAACACAGTACTCAGATTGGCCTTTGACCTATAGAATTAAAAGCTTTTTTTTTCCTATTCATTTTGTGTTTCTTTACTTTACATGATGATACGCAGAACAAAGCCATGCCCTTCACCAGTTTTTCAAGATTTCTTGATAATAAAATAAGCACAGACAAACAACTCAATACAGAAATATTGTGGCTTCACTCTTTTAAATAAATCATTATTCAACATAATTCCTTCCACAAATATTGGTAGTACAGACACACATAATTCAATTTGCATTCTGGAATCCACCTGTTATTTGCTCACATTTTAATAAATGTTCCACAGTGTGTAATCACTAATTTCTGAGCCCCTCCCCTCTTTAAATTCAAGAGTAATTGTTGTCATTCCATAATCATGGTTTGGGACTTCAAGCAATTTGAATAAGGACTCAAAAAAACATGATGGTTGACTCTCACTCTGTTATTGATTAGTTGCATTAATGCTCAAAATCACAATATGATACAGCGGAAAGTTCAAATGGATATGAAACAGAATGAAAATGACACTCGTTTCTCATTGAAATACCGGAGTAGAAAGCTAAAAAGTAGTCCTGTATATATGTACATGTACAAGGAATCCTGTTCCACGAATTCAATATGTTTGTGGTGTGTCAAAATCAAAGTTGGTTGCTAACTGGAATAAAACTGATCTATTTCAGTTTAATCTCTGACCACCATGCGAAGTCCATCTTTATCAACGTCCCATGAGCCTTTATGACCTTTGGCTGATTTTTCACACAGCTGTCATCATATTATTGATCTCATAAAATGATCTTCTCATCCTTTAAGTCATTTCCAGCACAGCAGGAACATTTACTGACAACCTTCATGTAACCTACATTCAAGTGATATCTTATCATATGAATACACCATGAATAGGTTATGGACCATGTGTTTGTAGTTATGAGATTTCTTTAAGCCAAATATTTCATGTTGGTTTGATTTTCTAAAATTTTTGGGGAAAAAAATCACTTCCCGATATACCTACACAAGGTGAATGAAAATGCAATAAAATCACAGAAATAAACTCTTATGAATTCCCCATCTTGAAGCAAAATCATGAAAATATATGGCATATCCAGTATTCAAGTACATATATTTTTTGTGATTTTGCTTCAAGACAGATGTTTGCTGGGGAGTGAGTGGGAGAGGAGAGCAACTCAAAGAGCACATAAGAGTTCCTCCAAATTTGAGAATAGGAAATCATATATAATTTTTTCCCCGTTGGGAGGGGGGGGGGGCTAGGGGGCAAAAGCCACCTAACCACCTGAATCTGTCGCTAGATCTGCCACCGGATACAAACAGTTCCTTGATTATACTTAATACATATGATGTACACAACAAAAGCAGAAACTGTACACATTAGAGCAATAGGGCAATTCCACGGAAAATGTTACCCAAGGGTGGAAAAATGAAAATCAAGGAACAACTCTGTTTTACCCTGGGAAGTATTCAGGAAGGGTCACATCAACATGACCTAATGAAAAAAAATCTGGCTCAAGTCGGAAAAGATATTTTTTGAGCTATTGAAATAAAGTGATTATGTAAAGACATTGCAGTAAAATTCAGTGTGTTTTGTAGTTATTTCTTGTAATGTGAAAAATTGTCACTATAAATGACTTTCAGGAAATTATTTCTATGCCGAAATAAAGCTGAGGACTCATTTTAACATCACCCGCTGGATACCCGCAAGAGAATAAATCTTTCTTTAAAAATGGGCTATTTCAATTTGTCTGTCCCTCTCGCTGGAAGTGTAATGTCCTTAACGTTTTCGATATAAAAGTTTTTACAGTAGCACTATGTTTTGTCAATTTTGTTCTAAATTTCAAAATGCAAAGTAAAAGTGATTACACACAACATATCCAGAAATTTTTTTCAAAAGAATTGATCTGTTCATGGCCCCCAAAAAAGCGTTACGGACATTACACAACCAAATGCGTTACGGACATTACAATTTGTAATCACACAAGGTAGCTGCATGATTATCATCCAATACTTTGGATTCAAACACGTAATGTTGATATCTGTCATAAGGATACTTGAACATTAATAACATTAAGTAGCAACATTACTTCAGCAACAATGCACTATTTCACCTTTGGATTTGACTAAATCCTCGTACAGCCATTGTCATGTACTTGTAGTAACTCCCGAGTCATCCCTCACCTGATCGTTTGCATGGCTGCAAACACTGCAGCTGCTTATCAAGCTGAGTTAGTGTACTCGTTGTTCAGTGATGCTGGAGAAATAACAGGAGATGAGGAAAAGGAACACCAGCTCCTGCTTTATAGCTTCCAAATGGGGTCAATTTTTCATGTAGAGATTTAAGACAAACAATCTGCTCAAGTAACTTTGTCGATCAAGAAAGGGAATCGCATTGCTGATGGATGCAGTAATGAAATTTCTGAATATAAAGACAGGAATCCATGAATTTCTTTGTGTACACAGCACAGCAAAAGAAAAAAGGAAGAGCTTTATTGCTACCCTCTCCTCACAATGGACAACAGGAACCACCTTCTGTTCCAAGCCTGATAATGGAAGCAGAATATGTAATAAAGATTCTCTAAAACAGACCTTTCTGAACAAATTGTCATGAAATTAGCGTCTGAAAACACAGTAAAAGCACATCCTTTATTGTGTAAAAGGACCATTATTGAAACTTTTGTTATGAACTATTATGCATCTTGTTTTAATTTAGAAAAAAGCAAGCTTATTATCAGATGGGCTATGCTCAGTCATGGGTGTGGAAAGGTCCTAGCTGATTATGAATTGAAAAAGTGTAATGTCCGTAACGCTTCGTAATGACACATTTTTTTATGATTACCATGATGCATCAAATTCAAAATAGTCTAAAAGCGCTGATTTACTGTTATTTACAAATCACGCGATCCATTGGCATTGACATAAAATTTAGCCTTTTAGATTCTACTTATGAAAAAAAAGTCAACGAACTAATATAAAGTATGGGGGTATACCGTCCAAATACTCCTCAAATTGGCAACTTCAAAATAAAAAGATATCATGAAAGTGCTATGGCAACAATTGTTTAAATGTCTATGGATACTATCAAACTTGAAGAGAACTAAAATATTAATACAATCAGTGACCCCATACCAAATTTATGATAAGTGGACAAATCTGTAATGTCCGTAAGCGCTTCTGTATATGACACATTTTTTTATGATTACCGCATTTGATTCATCATTACAAAAAGTCCAAAAGGCGATTACATGTTATTTACAGATACACGGGATCCATTTGGCAAGACATAAATTTAGCCTTTTAGATTCTACTATGAAAAAAAGTCAACAAACTAATAAAGGTATGGGGTATACCTCCAAATACTCCTCAAATTGGCAACTTCAAAAATAAAAGTATCATGAAAGTGCTAGGCAACATTTGTTTAAATAGTCTATGGAGTACTATCATAAACTGAAAAGTAACCTAGATACTTAATACAATCATGGTGACCCCTACCACTTTATGAAAGTGGATCGTAAATCTTAATGTCCGTAACGCTCATAATGTAATGTCCGTACGCCACAATTATGGGCTGTAGTAGGGAACATGATTCATCGTTTCACTAAATTTAACCTTTATTCTTATTTAAACACTTATCCTACCCTTCAATTTATTAAGGTAAATTGTTTAACTGTGTCTTAAACTCACACGACTTGTTCAATGAACATACAAGGCATCAAAAGCTGTGGTCGCAAAAAATGTAATGTCCGTGAACGGCACAGCATTTTGTCCAGTTAACCTCACACGAAATGTGATGAAATGATTGGAAAGCCTTTCACTGTAATATTAATTTAGGGCATATGTGGTGTGTCCATTTTTATGAGTTCATAAAAAATGGTTGTTATCCCTAAGACCTTTTTGAAATGTGAATAAATTCTCTGAAAAATTGTAATCGTCGCGTAACGCTGGATATTGCCCAATATAACAGAAATTTACAAAAAATAAGAATGAATGTATTGGCTTCAAGGCAAAAATATTCTGAATTTTCAAATTATTCAAGTTTACCACATATATCTAGAAATAACTTGTAAAACATATATTGGAAGCAAGTATACTACAATTTGATTAAAAATCCAACTTTGGCAAAACGTCCACTCTTGCATTGGTAATCTTAAGATAAACATGCAATACATCTGGGCCTGTCATTGTAAATGTCCAAAAATCTCAGGGTATGATAGCTGTTGTTCTTTTTGGCCAAATTTTTCAAACACAGCTGCACGAGTATGATATCACCGTCAGTTCAACAGAATGTGGTATCTGAAACAAAAGCAACAGGGCATTTATGGCCATAGAAGCAAGTAACAAAATTATGGCTGTATGGGCTTATCTCCTCTCACTGGATAATGAAATATCTTCGACTGCTCTGACTCTCTAATTCTCTATGTATTTGCATCTTCAATTGACAAATTTCTCTTTCTCATACTACAGTAGACTTTTGTTACAATAAACTCCTTCGGACCTGAAAGATGAATTTGTTATGTAAAAAAAATTGTTATCAAGGTAGCAAAAACAATACAATTCACAGAAAATGTCAACTTTGATACCAGATATATTTGTTAAAGCAAGATTTTGTTATACATGTGTTCTTTACAACAAAAGTCTACTGTATTACAAACAGTTCAGTTTTCACCTCAGTATCACACATTTTATTCTATGTCACTTTTAGATCCACCAACTTTAACAGTAAATTTTGAAGCAAGAACTTTTTGACTCCTGTGTAAGCATTAAACATAATTCTTCCCAACATCACTAATACTATACTCTGCAATACTCATGATGTGCTTAATTTGGATTTTCATATCATGCAACACCTAGTGACAATGGCCTCACAGCACATGAAGTTTCGGATTATAATTTTCAGAAGTAACAAATCACTTCGGATTTCCTGATCCCAATATATTTATAAATAATAATTTGGTGACAATGATTTCTCTTGATATTCAATTTTGAAATTACATTAGTAAAATTGTCTATAACTTTCCACCTTTAAATTTTTATTGTTGAATCTGACGTTCAACAAATGTTCAAAATATATCTTTAAACCAATGATATATGTGTTTGCAAATTTCATTCCTGCACCTGTCAATCATTTTATTTCTGGTCCTTTTTCCCGGAAACAGAGCCAAGAAGAGAACTCACAGAATCTTATTTTTAACTTCAGTTTGAGAAAATGTGATCACTGTGAATAGTTGAACAAGTAATCCTGAAAATGACTTATCACATGACGTAGCAAATGTAAGATGGTGTTAATTCCACAGCGAGACAATGGCCAGATTGTGTCTCGTTCACTTGCGAAAACCTATTCTGGTTGCCAGACGTATTGAATGGACCAGTAAAATAAAATTTTCTACTCCATTTACGCCTGGCAGGAAACGATCACATCCCAATTCAGAAAAAAATCAAGGGAAAACACCCTCCTCTCAGAAGATTTACGGGTTCTTATCCGCTACCATTTGAAAATTACGTAATGCAATTAGCTAGCCCCAAGTCATATAGCCTTTCTGGCCTCGCTGGCCATTTTGGAAGACCTCGAAAGATCTCAGTGGGCGAACTCTCCAGGCAAA
The DNA here is from genome assembly GCA_001188425.1 of Eucidaris tribuloides. Taxonomy (NCBI): domain Eukaryota; kingdom Metazoa; phylum Echinodermata; class Echinoidea; order Cidaroida; family Cidaridae; genus Eucidaris; species Eucidaris tribuloides. Next base: position 110,613 of record JZLH01S0446125.1, read on the forward strand.
CAAGTGGTGTGCACTGACCGGACAAGACTGCAGTTAGTGTCGAACTATACGCACTTACGAACATATGGTAGTCATCAAAACACCTGTGTGGCGTGGTGTTGATATGTTTATGATCGTCCTAACTTGTTGGGGTAATTAGATTGTTACGCTGTTCACATCATCAAGTGTGGTAAGAAATGCCATGATAATTAGAATTTGGGAATCGGCAAATCCCATAGACTTTGGTGGTAGCATAGTGGCAGAGAGTGGATTTACTTGAGTCTTCCTGAAATTCAGGCTGAAAAATGATAGACAAGTTAAAAGCTCAAAATGCATTATCATCCAGACAGCCGCTTCAGACTAGCAAAAACCCTGATTCTTGCACGTAAACACCATAACACAAAGATATCCTCCCCCCCCAAACAAAAAGGTTCATTTCTGACAGAACCCAAGATTGGTCACAATTGGAGTAACAGTTGCAAAGTTATGTGTCACAATAGGGTCCTTTAAAATGTGGCTAAGATAGCTTTCTTGCAGCAAAATCTTGCATGTGGTCTTTAATGACTTCTGACCTAGGAACATACCTTGGACAGCATCATAACATGAAGAGCCCCAAAATGCATTTCTGACCCAAGTTTGCTCATAATAAGATCAACGGTTGCAAAATTTATTTGTTACAAGAGAATCTTGCAAGTAAAGTTTCATATTATGACAGCAATTGCAGATATTAACCCCATTAGAAGGTCCACACCCCCACACCCCAAGAAAAAAAGAGGAAGAAATGGAAAGATAAGTAAATAGATTTGAAAAAAATATATATCACATCAGATTGAATTGTTCCATACATTTTGGCAACCTACTGTTCAAAATCTGAAGATTACTGGCACTGACTACGTTAACACCCACGTTGTGAACACCATACGTCCACAGAATGTTCATCAAAAGTGAATTATTAGTATTTATTCTACACATCCCCATCCTCTTCACTGTCATCATCGTGACTAGAAAGATTTTCATCGTCATCATCATCGGTGTCATCATCGTCGTCGTCAGGAATCATATCACCTCCATCACTATCGCTGTGGGCATCGCTGGCATTCTGCTGATGGTCTTCGTTCGGGACCTCCATGTCCGAGTCTGAAAACTCGTCCCAGTCACCCTACACATGAAGATTCGGAAGAAGAGGAATTCACAACATGCACTCAGGAGCATTCGGGTAAAACATACATTGTCATATTAATTTGTAACAGAAAGTTGGGAATAATTTCAGCAACATTTGTTTTATGGCAGTTTCTTGTAAAATTTGTGACATGCATATTTATATAATTACAGACAGTTATGATGTCACTCTCAAACTACGGTATATACAGATAAATATCGGAACTTGAATTAATGTCCTGGGGTCAAAAATTCTACAAAACACAGCACTCTATTGGGGGGGGGGGACTGGAATGGTTGCTCTTTGATTTTCACTTTTTTAAGAGCACTTAATGATCATTTCTAACTGCAACCTTTTCATGGCTTCATTTTAACCCTATTTTAACTGGGCTATTTCAGACCGGGGTTTTTTACTGGGGGGGGGGGGGGGTAGCAATTCTTGTCTTCCGATTATCCACGTGTAGGGTGTACTGGGATGAAGTTTTCAAGACTCGGACATTGGAGGTCCAGACGAAGACACACAGCAAAAAATGCCAGCGATGCCACAGCGATAGTGACGGAGGTGGATATGATTCCTGACGGAACGACGATGAAGACAGCCGATGATGATGATGACGATGAAAATCTTTACTAGTCAATGATGAATGAACAGTGAAGAGGACTGGCGATGTGTAGATAATAAGTCCTAATAATTGACTTTTAATGACAATTGCTGTGTGAAGATGGTGTTCACAACGTGCGGTGTTAATCTGTAGTCATGCCATAATTCTTTCAATTTTGAACATAGGTTGCGCCAAAATGACGAAAAATTCATCTGATGTGATATATATTTTTTTTCAAATCTATTTAGCTTATCTTTCGCCATTTCTCCTCTTTTATTTCTTGTGGCGTGTGGGGGTGTTGGACCTTCTAATGGTTTAATGTTGCAAATTGCTGTCATAAATGTGTAAACTTTATTTGCAAGATTCCTTGTAAAAATAATATTTGCAACCGTTGATCTTCATTATAGCAACTTGGTGCAGAAATCATTTTGGGGCTCCTTCATTTATGATGCTGTCCAATGGTATGTTCGCTAGGTCAAAATAATGTAAAGACAACATGCAAGATTTGTCTGCTAGATATCTTAGCCACATTTTAAACGCCCTATTCGTTACACATAACTTTGGCAACTGTACTCCAATTGTGATCGGCAAATCTTGGTTCTGTCAGAAACTGAACCTTTTTTTTTTGCGGGGAGGGGGGATATCTTTGTGTTATGGTTTTACTAGCATAGAATCAGTTTTTTGCATAGTCTGAAGCGCTGTCCTGATGACTAATGCATTTTGAGCTTTAACTTGTCTAATCATTTTTCCAGCCATGAATTTCGGAACATCAAGTAATCACTCTCATGCCACTATCTACTACCCAAAGTCTATGGGGATTGCCGATATTCCCAAATTCTACATTATCATGGCATTTCTTACCATACTTGATGATGTGAACAGCGTAACAATCTAATTACCCCAACAAATTAGACGAGTCAATTACATTATCACACCGAACCCACGACCTTACAGCAGGTGTTTTGAATGAACTACATATGATTTCGTAAGTGACGTATAGTTCGATCACTAACATGCGTGTCTGTCCGTTCAGTGAAACACCACTTGTTTAGCACAGGAGAGTTTTCGCCCACCGAATCTTCGAGTCTTCCAAAATGGCCAGCAGGCAGAAAGGCTATTATGACTTGGGCTAAGCTAATTGCATTACGTAATTTTCCAATGGTAGCTGGATAAGAACGCCGAAATCTCTCTGGAGGCTAGGGTGTTTTCCGTTGATTTTTTCTGATGGGATGTGATCGTTTCACTGCCAGGCACAAATGGAATAGAAAATTATATTTTACTGGTCCATTCAATACCTCTTGGCAACCAGACTAGGTTTTCGCAAGTGAACGAGACACAACTGGCCACTTGTCTCGCTCGTGGAATTTAACATCATCCATACATTTGCTAATCGTCATGTGATAAGGTTCTTTCTAGGATACTTGTTTCAACTATTCCATTGATGACACTTTTCTCAAACTGAAGTTAAAAATAAGGAGTCTCGTTGAGTTCTCTTCTTGCTCTGTTTCTCGGGAAAAAGGACCAGCAAAATAAAATGATTGACAGGTGCAGGAATGAAATTTGTAAACACATATATCTCATTTGGTTAAAGATGGTATAATAATTCATTTGAACATTGTTGAACGTCAACTTCCAACACTAAAACATTTCCAAAGTGGAAATTATAGAACAATTTTTAGTATTAATTTCAAAATGAATATCAAGAGAATCATTTGTCACCGAATTATTCATTTACTAAACTAATATTGGATCCAGGACAGTCCGAAGATGATTGTACTTCTGAAAATTATAAATCCGAAACTTCATCGGCTGTGAGACATTGATCCTCGTGTTGCATGATTATGAAAATCCAAAGTTAAGTCAACCATCATTGAGTATTTCAACAGAGTATAGTATTATGTGATGTCTGGGAAAAATTAGTTTAATGCTTACACAGTGAGTCAAAAGTTCTTGTTTCAAATTTACTGTTAAAGTTGTTGATCTAAAAGTGACATAGAATAAACTTGTGATACTGAGAGTTAAACTGAACATGTTTGTATAACAGTAAGCTATTTGTTGTAAAGCAATCAGCATGTATAAACAAAATCTGCTTTCTTACAAATATACCTGGTATCAGAGTTGACATATTTTCTGTAATTGTATTGTTATTTGCTACCTTCGATAACAGATAATTTTTTTTACATAACAAATTTCATCTTCAGGTCCGAATGGAGTATTATTGTATAACAAAAGTCTAACTGTATATGATATAGAGAAATTTGCAATTTGAAGATGCAAATTACAAGAGAATTTACAGAGTCAGAAGCAATCGATAGAATATTTCATTATCCAGCTGAGAGGAGAGTAAAGCCCCAAACAGAACATAAATTTTGTTACACTTGCTTCTATGGCCATAAATGCCGTGTTGCTTTTGTTTTCTAGATACCACATCTGTTGACATCTGATCAGGTGATATCAATACTCGTGCAGCTGTGTTTAGAAAAATTGGCCAAAAAGACAACAGCTATAACCCGTGAGAATTTTTGGACATTACAATAGAACTTGCCCAGATGTATTGCATGTTTACTATAAGATTACATAATGCAAGAGTGACGTTTTGCCAAAGTTGGATTTTTTAATCATAATTGTAGTATACTTTGCTTCCAATATAGTTTTTACAAGTATTTCTAGATATGATGTGGTAAACTGAATAATTTGAAATTCAGATATTGTTGCCTGAAGCGCAATACATTCATTCTTATTTTTTGGTAAAATTTTGTTATTGGCTCTAATTGGTACAGGTTTTCTGCTTTTGTGTGTAACACTCATATGTTATTAAGTATAATCAAGGAACTGTTGTATCCGGGCAGCATCTTACAGCGACAGATTGGCTGGTTGTGGCTTTTGCCCCCCTAGCCGCCCGCCCCCCCCGCCGCTCCCAAGGGGAAAAAATTATATATATATTACTATCTCGAATTGGAGGAACTGCTTAGTGCTTCTTTGAGTGTGCTCTCCTCTCCCACTCACATCCCCAGTCAAAGCATCTTCTGAAGCAAAATCACAATAAAATATATGTACTTGAATACTGATATGCATATATATTTTCAATGATTTGCTTCAAGACTGGGAATTCATAAGAGTTTATTTCTGTATTTTATTGCATTTTCATTCACCTAGTGTAGGATAATTCGGGAAGTGATTTTTTCCTCCAAAAAATTAGAAAATCAAACCTAACCATGAAATATTGGCTTAACAGAAATCTATCAAACTACAAACATGCGTCCATTAACCTATTTCATGGTGTAATTCATATGATAAAATATCAATTGAATGTAGGTACAAGAAGGTTGTCAGTTAAATGTTCCACTGGCTGTGCTGGAAATGACTTAAAGGGATGAGAAGAATCATTTTATGAGATCAATAATATGAATGACAGCTGTGTGAAAATCAGCCAAACAAGGTTCATAAAGGCTCATGGACGTTGATAAATGATGGACTTATCGCATGGTGGTCAGAGATAACTGAAATAGATCAGTTTTTATTCGCAGTAGCAACCAACTTTGATTTTGACACACCTACAAACATATTGAATTCGTGGAAGCAGATTCCTTGTACATGTACATATATACAGGACTACTTTTTAGCTTTACTACTTTCCGGTATTTCAAATGAAGAAACGAGTGTCCATTTTCATTACGTTTCCTATCCATTGAAATTTCCGCTGATATCATATTGTGATTTTGAGCATTATATAGCAACTAATCAAATAACAGAGTGAGATGTCAACGTCTCAATGTTTTTTTGAGTCCTTATTCAAATTGCTGAAGTCCAAACCATGATTATGAATGACAATAAAATTACATCTTGAATTTAAAAGAAGGGGAGGGGCTTCAGAAATTAGTGATTACACAACTGATGGAACATTTATAAAATGTGAAGCAAAAACAGTGATCCCAGAATTGCAAATTGAAATTATGATGTGATCTGTACACCCATATTTGTGAAAGGAATTATGTTGAATATGATTTATTTAAAAAA
>JZLH01S0446125.1:116393-138848 GCA_001188425.1 Eucidaris tribuloides
GCGCGCTGCTGATTTCAGACCACAAACATTTGCATGCGGGTATAGCCGATGTAAAAACAAGATGCTATAGTAAATTTTCTAAAATAATATTTCTTTTTTAGTAAGTAATATGTCATGGAATAAGTCCATAAAATTATGTTTTTGCCTACAACTCACTATCATAATAGCTTAGCTAAGAATCACTAATTTTGGTGAAAGATATTCATTCTCGACATTTCTCCACAATTATCTACAAAAAAATTTGCAAGATTGGAATTAATTTCTTTGTTTTTTGATTGATTTGTGCAATTTCTTGTGTAGTTTCTTTGGTTTTTCCACGTTTTGTTTTCATTGTGCTTTTTCGACTAATTTGTTGGGGACACTTTTGCAATGCAGTGAAACAGCAGTAAAATCCTTAATCTCCCTCTCTCACCCGCTACGCAAGAAGGAACTCTGACGAGTTATGATTTTTGGCTGAAAACACACTCCCTCCTCTAGACTAGCAAAATAACAGGTGTTCTTGTCCTCCTCGGAGCAAGTCGGGGTTGACCATGCATGCTACAAAAAGTCCGCGTTAACCCAGTTCACATACTACCGGTTTAACCCTTCTTCGGTAAAAATCGGTCTAACTCCTCTGGACATAACTCCCACTATAAAAAGAGGAAACCCCACCAATGTCGACCTTTCAACTCGCCCACTGCCCATTTCTCATTGTGACAGTATGTCGGAGCATGTGTTATTGCTCTTTTACTCACACTTGGTCGGTGCATGGTTCTATGTTACAGATTTCTCGCACGATCAGGACAGACGCCTCACCCCACGCTGGACCCCCGGCGGCTAATCTCCGGGCGGGTGGGGGGACCTATGAAGATGGTAAGCGAGATTCGCCGCTTTTGGCTTTCTTGTTCGCCCCCCCGCCATCCCACTCATGAACCTTTTTCGATCTGAGGATGAGTTTGTGGCTAGGATAGGAGGGTGCTATTCCTCGTGTTATAGGTTTGGCTGTCGGATGTGTTTTCTTGGAAGGCTTACCAACCTAGTGGACATTTTGTATCAATTGATGAGCGACATCGCACCACTATCCATTTCATCATTACATCCAACATATGTTATCTGGCAGTTATTCCATGAATATCGCATTCGCAGTGATGACTTTCTTCAGAATTTCATGATACGTTTAACGCTCTCGGCTCGCTCGCACCAGTCAATTTGGTTAAGTTTACTTCTCCTTCCAGGGACATAGCCATTCTCCAATGGTCTCAACGCCCAAGCATCCGCGGAGAAATAGCCCCACTGGATACGTATACCATCTTATTTTTGAGATGGGACCTAGCTCTTGATAGCGTCGCCTGCAATTCTGAGAGGAGGTGAGAACTACCTGTCCTCGGCCTGCATTTAATTGTTAGGTCTCACTAGTCCTCTCGTTCCGACCGCCAAGAGTACCTCACCTGTCCATTCCTGATATGTTTTTTGTGTTTCTGTCTTGTTTAGTTCTTCGATAGAAGTTGACCTGATGGAAGAAGGACTATCGATCCAATTCTGAATCTGAGGTACAGGAAGACTCCTTTCAGTTCACCACACCCACCCTCATTGCATTTGCTCTCTCACTTGTCCACATCTCGGCTATGAAAATGTTTTTTTTAGTGATGCCTCCGCCACGGAGATGTTGCCGGAGGGCCATCATGTTTTCGGGTTGTCAGTCGTGCGTCCCGTCCGTTACGGATCTCGTTACTGCGATAACTTGAGAACCCCGCTCCGCATTTCTGACTGTAACTAGGCCACGTCACTCTACTCACCTGCCTGCACCAGATGATACTGGTGTGGAGACTCTCGGGCAGCTGAAAGGTCAAAGCGCCCCGCGGCCTTACACCCCGTATTTTAACTCGCTATTTCAGACCAGGTTTTTTACTGGGGGGGGGGTTCAATTGAACCCCCCCCCTTAAGATCTCGGCCGCGACCGCCGGCGATCGCCCGAAGAATTTGCATGCGCATAGCCGGATGTAATTTTCAAAACAATTGAATTTTTCTATTTTTTAATAATTATTATGCTAATAAGTGTATGAAAATGCTGGGTTTCGCTTATACTCACTTACATGCTGTAGGAATGGTAATTTCTCGGTGAAATATTATTTTGAGCAGTTTCGAACAATTATCTACAAAAAACATTTTGCCGAAATTGCGAATTAATTTCCTATGTATTTTATTGTTTTGTGATTTCTTATGTATTTTCTTTGTTTTGGTCGACCTGTTTGTTTTCTTATAGTTTTTTTCGATGAAATTTGTTGGATACACTTTTACAATTATAACAGCATTAAAAGTTAATTAATTTCACCAGTTAAGCAAAAACTGAATTGATACTTTATGATTTATGGCTGAAAACACAGTTTCCTTGATTTTGGTACACGAAATCACGTTTTTGAGCAATTTGGGTGACAATGCATGTATTAAAAAGTGCGCAGCGGCGTAACGCGTTATGTCCGATTCGCCGAAAAACCGGTCTCAAAAGATGCCAGAAGCTTGAAAGTAAAAAGTCGGCCAAGCGGACGCGGTGAAAAAGATTTGCGCGGCGGCGTGGTACAGAAAATTTGTCTGAGGGCGGGGTCAGATTGACCCCGCCCCAGTTATATAGGGTTAAATAGTGTCTGATTGGTCTCGTTACCGCCATAACTTGAGAGTGGCCTGGTTGGATTGTCAGGTAACTGCGGTGAAGTATGTATTTGAGAGGTACCAATGACACTGATAGATTTTGAAAGCTGAAAGGGCAAAGGTCAAAGGTCACCAGCCGCTAAAATATCGTTTGATTTGGCTTCAGTTACCAGATAACTTGAGAGGGCTGTCGGATTGTGATGTAACTTGAGTGAAGTATGCTATGTATTAAGGGCACCAATAAACTGATTAGATGTTTGGCAAACTGGAAAGGTCAAAGGTCAACAGGTCACCGGGCATACCCGTAATCTGCCCGGGGGGGGGGGGGGGGGCTAAAATAGCCCCCCCCCTCGACAAGATTCAAGCGACCATTCCGCCGGCCGAAATTTTTTGACCGCGTTCGTCGCGTCACTGCCCCATGGGTCGCCTGATGACTTTTACTTTCAAGTGTTGCGCATCTTTTGAGACCAAATTCGCCCGACGTCCGGGTACGCGGTTCCGGAGTTACGCCACTTTTCTATTTGACATGTGTCACCAACAATCGCTTCAAGAAACTAAATCGTGTGTTATTTCAGATGCAAATTGTGTTTTCAGCCAATTCATAAATGATGATCTATTTTACTCTTTATGATTGAAATTAACGAATTGTTACTGCTATTTAGTGATCCGCAAAAGTGTCCCTGAGAATTCTCATCGAAAAAACAATAAAAAACACAAGGTCGGCAAAAAACAAAGAAAATAACATAAGAATTCATGAAACATAAAATACATAATAATTTAATTCTGATTTCAGCATTTTAGCTCACCTGCAGCAAAGGCCTCAAGTGAGCTATTGCGATACGCTTTTGTCCGCTCCGTCCGTCCGTTCGTCCCGTGCGTCCCCGTGCGTCTCGTGCGTTTTCTTCCTCATGCTGTCGTCGTGTGCGCAGTGCTAAATTCATACATTTTGCAGAGTCTCTTCAAAATGCATAATTGGATTTGGCCAAACTTGCAGGAATGGATCGCTTTAGGGCGGTGGGGGATTTCAATGGCGTCCTCAATGGTACACTGGCGCCCTAGGGGCCCAGGGGCAGGCCCTAAAGCGGCAAAAGTAGGTAGATTTTCAAACATCTTCTTCTCTAGCATCCAGAATAGTTTAGTTAGCCACTTTGTGTGTAATACTTTATATGGCGCTGAATTAATGTTCCTATGAACAATGCCCAGGTAGCCCTTTTGGCCCCAAGGGGGGTAAGAGTTAGGGTATGGCCTATAGCGATACTCACAGTTCACGTCAAGGAATTTGGACCAACTGTGGTTGCGGATATGCTCCTCAGGGGGGGAAAGAGGATCGTGGTAATGGTACACCCCCCCCCCCCCCGCGGAAGGGGCGCCCAGGGGGCAGGCGCCATAAGGGCCCAACTAGTAAACTTTCAACCACAAGCCCAGTTGTAACCAAATCTGCGGTGGTAGATGCTACAGACCTCAATGTTCAGTTGGGGGTCAAAGGTCACATATGTAGGTCAAAGTCAAATGAAGTCAAGTTTCTTCTTTGGTAATTGGCCTTCTTCTCTAGATCCATAAATAGTTAAGTTGAAGCCACTTAGTGTGTAGATTACCTCGGTAGATGTGCTGAATTATGTTCCTCATGACAATTGCTCAGGGGCGGCCCCATTTGGCCCCCAAGGGGGGCCGAAAGTTTGGCGGTAGAGCCCTATAGAAAACTCAATTCAATCAATGGCGATTTGAAACCAAAGACTTGGGGGAATGATCCTCAGGGGAGCTCGAAAGGGCAGTATTCGTGAATGGTACAACAGGCCCCCTTGGGCCGGGGCAGGGCCCATAGGGCCCAAAAACTAGGTAACTTTCGTAACCACAAGCGCATTTGTAAACAAACTTTGGATGGTAGATGTTAACAGAGACCTCAATGTTATTTGGAGGTCAAGGTCACGATAATTAGGTCAAAGGCAATATGTAGATACTAGGCATGCCTTGTTTTTATAAAAACGGATGTTAGAATTGAATTTTATTGACAAAATCCGCTATATGCACAGGGCATGCAAAGTTTTCAATGGTTCCATTTGGCTCGTTGAAGGCTGAGAAATAAGACAACTACATATCAGGCTGCAAGGGCCAAGAACTATAAGTGATGTTTTTCTATGACGGCCATAGAGAGTGCGAACCTCAGGTGAGCGCTTGTGCCCCGGGGCTCTTGTTTTTGACAGATAGATTGTTAGAAATGTCCAAAGAATTATTATCACCAAAAATTAAGCTTCTGTGAGCTGTTAAAGGGATTATTGGGCAAAAATATGATTTTATACATAATATATGCACTATTTAATTACTTAACAACTAGAAGATATCATTTTTCAAAAAATCTAACTTATACAGCCTTAAGAGTTACGTCCGCTCTATGCAACTCCCGTGCAAATTTTCGCGGCGATCGGCAGATCCGCGGCTGGATCAGAAGGTGGGGGCGGCCAAATGTGCCCCCCCCCCCCCCCCCGGCTATGCAATTTCAAAAAAGCCGGGGCCTGATTAGGTTGAACCCTAATCAGGCTGGGCTTTTTGGCTTATGTTATATCTGGGGGGGGGCGGGATTACTTTAAAAAAATAGGAACAATTAAGATTAGAACAAATTTTTTTACATAGGTCTTTTAGTCTTACATTCGGTCTATAGCCGCGGTGCAAATTTTCGCGGCCGCATCGTGCGATGTGAAGAATCGGAAGAAGAGGAATTCGAAACATGTACTCAGGAGCATTCGGGTGAAACATACATTATCCTGTTAATTCGTAACAGAAGGTTGGGGATAATTTCAGTAATGGTTGTTTTATACTAGATTCTTGTAGAATTTGTGACTTGCATACTTGTGGAAGCCCCATTTAAAAAATGGTGAAACCTTGATATTTGACCTACATGATAGTGTTAGTAGACAAATAGACACCACAGAACATGAAACGTTCGAGGGTTATGAAGTCACTAGCAAAACATATATAGATAAATACTGGAACTTGAATTAATGTCCAGGCCAGGGATCAACTATTTTACAAACACAGTAATCTATTTGGGGGGGGGGGGAGACTGGAATGGTTAGTCATTGAATTTCACTTGTAAAAAGCACTTAATTATACATTTTTAGGAAATCATGTCCATCCAGAGTACAACCAAGAGCTGTTTGAATTTAATGTGTAGCTCACTCAGCTGGGCCAGAATTAATTTAGTTACTCACTCCTTGCCAAAGGAAGCTAAACCACAGAGTCTCATGTAATCGGTAGTCTACAACTCGGAATGTTTATATCCTGTATTCTACACCAAGAATTGCGAGACACTGGGTGATTTCAAGTTTTGAATTAGTGCTCGTGTTAAGTGTTATCTTAACAATAACACGAGTGTTAATCCGAAACTCGAAATCGATCCGTGTTAGCGAGTTGACCCCGAAATTATGACGCACTTCCGGAAGTTGGTGTTATAGATCGTGTTGAAAATCGTTTGCTGAACCGAACTGGGTTGTTGGTATTAGCGATTTACATGTGTTTGTCCCATTTACTAACACTAGCCCCTAGGGATTAAGGAAATCCCCATTTCAAGTTGGTTGTTAGTGTTAGTGTTATTTTTGCCTTGGCTCACTCAGCTTTGTCGCACAGCTGTACATGTAATATGTATGGTAGCGCGATGGCGCACGGTAAACAGCAAGAAATTTACAATATTTTAGATTGTGAAAGAACTAAGAGATAATGAAATGAGTCAAATACATGAAATTAAGAGGGAAGTACATGCCTGGCCGACAGTGTTACATTTGGGGTAAGATTGTTTAAAATTCATGAAGAAATTACAACATTTCTTCAGGTTTTTCGCGGTTTTCATGTTCGTCGAACAAGGGATGCGACGTCACGCTCGTGTTAACACTTGTGTTAAAGGTATTGGCTAACATTTACCACAGTTAAAAAAATTTGAGCCGCATGATTCCCCATGCTACCAGTGTCTTTGATGAGGTCTAAAAATGAAGCCCTGAAAAAATTGTATTTCAAAATGATTATTTAGTGCTTTAAAAAAGTGAAAATCGTAAGTTGACCAGATTCACTTGCCCATTTCCTCCCATAGACTTACTGTGTGTACACCTAGGTTAATAAAACTCGCCCCGAGTTTTATTATTTATTCATGTATAACTTGCCATTGGCAGTGTAACTTTCCAAACTTTTGTATTCTAGGGTGTTTATTTGTCCATTTGAACACTACTATGTAGCTCAGATATCAAAGTTTGACAATTTTTTAAATTGAAGCTCCACAATGTTAGCCTATCACTTTAAGCTATCGATTACAGAATCGATAGTGGCCGTTAATCCGAGTCGCAGTGTTGGAGTTCGATTTAACGGCTCTTGAAGTCTACTAACACTAACACGAACACTAATCCAAAACTTGAAATCACCCACTGTGTCTGCAAATACAGGGTGCCTAACAACAGATTATTTTTGTCCATCAACAATCTATCTAAAAGCAAAAATTGTTATCAAAATTCTGTGTAAAATCACACTTAACAGGTATGCAAGTGCAGTGTGCAGTGATTGACAGTCGTGTATTTTGTAGTACTGTGACCAAGATCAGATGTGAAATGAAGGCTCCCTTTGTTTAGCATTAGGTCTTAAGACCAAGACCAAATCCCAGAACACCCCAAAATGGTCTTGAGACCAGTCGAAACTACAGTACAGTCAAACCTGTTTTAGCAGCCACCTCTCTATATAGCAGCCAACCTGTCTATATTGGCCACTAAAATGATTCCCCTGGAGACAAATCATATAATCATATATTAAAAAACCTGTCTATAGCAGCCAACCATCTAAAAAGGCCACATTTTTTGTATCCCTTGGGTGGCCACTAGTATAGACAGGTTTCACTGTACTTGTATTTTACTAGCCAAAACTCAATTCTTATTCATTCTTATGCAGCTTTAAAAAAAACAAAATTACTCCACTGTGACAGAGTAGAAAATGCAATAATGGGTTTGACAATGAAAGGAGTCTTCCTTACCTCAGATTCAGAATGGATCGCTAGTCCTTCTTCCATCAGGTCAACTTCATCGGAAGAATCTAAACAAAGCCAGAAACATAAAACATATTCAGGAATGTGACAGGTGAAGGTACTCTTCACAACATAATGTTACAAATGCAATTAACCACAGTTAAAAATATCTGAGCTACATAATCTTCCATGCTCTAAGTGTCTTTGATAAGGTCTAAAAATGAGGACCTGAAAAAAATTGTACTTCAAAGTGATCACTTAGTGCTTTAAAAGAGTGAAAATCCAGTGTGACCTTCTCCTGACCTGGTCTATTTCTTCTCACAGACTACTGGGAGGAGTACTAATTAGTTCATCCATGCATACACTGCCAGTGACAACCTTAACATTCTAATTTTTTGTATGCTAGGATGTTTTTTGGTCCATATAAGCACTACTATGTAGCTCAGATATCAAAATTTGACATTTTTTTTTTTTATTTAAGTTCCACAATGTTAGCCTATATCTTTAATGCAGCCAAAATGGTTCCTCTTAGATGCCTCCTAAAAGAACTATCCAGTCATCAAACTAAGATGTATGGTATTATGGGGTCATTTGCTAAATCTACCGAGAAATTACTTATTCCCCAGAAGGTGAGTAAACTACAAGAAAATTGACCTTCTCGGACAGATACCTGAACGTATCACAAAATTCTGAGAAAGTCACACTGAGAAGTGCTGATATTATACAAATATACCAAGCTGTGAGAAAATATACTGGAAATTATCTGTATGAGGAGGGACTGGCATAGTGATATTCTTGCGAGGGCCGACGCCCCGAAGAAATATATTGCTGCCAGTCCCTCCGAAGACAGATGATTTCCACTATACTTTCGAACTTAAAGGCAGTGGATCTCATTTGCAAACATCCCCACAGACCAGGAAAAGATAACCCATGCCCTTAGGCTATTGATGAAAGGCATGTCTATGAAATCTGGGGGTCAGTAATTACCTAGAATTTGAAAATGTGAAAGAAAAATAGCCATTTAGTGTACGTTCTATGGTGGGAATTTTTTTCTCGCGAGAAAAAATTCAAATCAGAGTCTAACGGTCATTATAATTCCACTAAAACTGAGTTTCTAGCTTCTATATTTTGCTAAAGGTTCCATGATGGCATTTTCTTCTAAATGTCATTGTATTTACACAATGTTAAGTTTTAGGCATGCAAAAGAGATGCCCTGCCTTTAATGGGATTAAATATATGTGCACTGTCTTCATTATTTTAATACAAAACTGCCACTTAGGTGTTTATTCCACAAAACACATCAACACCAACTTATAACAAACGCTGCACTTATTAGCAAACTCACTCTTAACAAAAGGGTTACTGTTACATTATTATTTCTGCTTTTCACAAGAAAGCCAAAATCTGCAATGTAACTTACCATCTTCATAGGTCACCATAGCCTGTCCATTCTGACTCTCCTGTCCTGTCTGTTGTTGGGATGAAATCTGCAACATAAAATCATGCCAATGTAAGTATCGTTTAGAGAACCACTCATCCCGCTAACCATGTCCAAAAGTAACATATGATCTACATAATGACTGAAAAAATGATATCTGTTCCAAAGAAAATGGATACCTACCCCAATATCGATCATTCAATAATTTGTGCACCCTGTCTCACATGCTTTCCACCAGAAAGACTATTTCATCAAACCATTTTATGTTTTTTAGTCCCTCCGATCTGATATATCTTATGTTGCCTATGTTGTGGAGTAATAGTTACAAGAACATCTGGTACCAGTTTTACTCGACAATGCACGGACAGCAACATTGTCAGATTATGGTTGGGTTGTCAGTTTATGCATACAGGGGTTATGTGGGGGGAGAGGTTGGACCCAACATAATACCGATACTTGCATAAGGTGAAAGGAAGTAATTTTACAAAAATTGAATTAAAGGGGAATAAAAACAGGAAATACATCTGCATTCAGAGTATACATAATAAAAAAAGAAAATACTGAAAGTTTGAGCAAATGTGACTGAAGTATTCAAGAATTATCAATGTTCAAACTTTATTTGATCCATATTATGAAAGATTTTTAAATTAGCAAATTTGCCTCTTTTTGTGAGAAGAGTGTGAAGAACTCCCCATTGGTTTTGTACACATATATTCAAAAATTTTCATCCTTTTGGGATATAAGTTGAGAGGCTGACCACATTCTTTTGTAAAGCATGCATAAACATTTTTGCAGTTACAAACTTAAACAACAAGAGGATATTAGACTTTTGATGAAAATTGAGAAAATGTGAAAACTTGTGTATAAAACTTATGGTGTGCCTTCCACAATGTCATCACTAAAAGTGGCAGAGAAGCCAATGTAAGAATCCTCCATAATAAAGATTGAATAATTTTGAACTTTCTTAACTCTCTAACGATTCAGCCAAATTTGCTCAAATTATCTCCACTTTATTTCTGATATTGGTCTTTATTCTCTGAATGTCTGGGTTTCATTCCCCTTTAAAGAATGAGTAAATACTATATGGCCTAACATGATTTACCTGTGCAAGCATCAGGTCCAGTTTACCATGCAACCTGCTCAGCTTATGGCCACTACTCGTCCTTGTGTTGATCGTCTCGTACATGTGGCTCAAGCGTAACATGAGTCTACGGACAAGTCATGAGATAGGACGCTCTCTCTCGCAAGACAACCCTCGTCCAATGTGCAATTATGAGTCCACTAGTATAAAGATGAATACACACAAGAAAGAAGGGATGAAAGTTTATTGAAATTCATGAGCAAATTGAATAGTAACGTAGAATGGTGACTTAGAAAGAGAACAATAACGCATATCAAAATTACCGGTTATCCAATACCCCTGGGCAACTCCCCAAATTGTGTCAGGCTACCAAAAGCCTACTGATGATGCAAACAAATGCAAATGTTTCAAATGAGATGTACCTATTTGTTTTGTTTGAGTGTTATTATCATTGCTTTGCCATCATTTTGGATGACAGGGAGTAGAAAAGCAAACTTAATCACTGTTACCCACGGCATCCAGTCCTGTGTAATACGGATATGTGACCACAACACTGGGTTTTCACTCTTCTCTTTTCGATGAAGTGTGTTGGTTCTTTTACATGCTGAGGTGTTTGTCTCAACGACGGACCTCTGGCTTTACATCCTATCCGAGTGACGTGGTAATGGGGATAAAGTGCCTTACCCAAGGACACAACCGCCACGGTGTGGATTCGAACCACAGACCTCTAGCTCGGGTAGCCAAAGTCTTATCTACTGAGCCATGACGCCTCCCCATAAAAGTGAGTGAGTGGACATGACATGTATTGTTTAGTTTGCAAAACATCGTTTTGCAACCTTTGCACTAAAATCACAGGAACGAAGCTTGAAATAAAAACTAGAGCAATAAAACATGTTGGATGTGATGATTTTGCCTTCACCATCTACATACTTACTGATTTGTTATCATTTATGATCACTGTAAAAACTGATCTAGGACTACTCCCTCGGAGGACAACTCCCACCTGACAACTCCCCAGAAGGACAACTTCCCTGGAAGACAGCATCCCCAGAAGACAGCTCACCCCATGAACAACTTCTCAAAGGAGAACTACCAGCACAACTCCCCCAGCACAACTCCACCAAAGGACAGCTCCCCTAAGGACGACTCCCTCAGTGGAGTTTCAGTTTAAAAATATCTGAATTTTCCATGGGAAGTAGTTTGTCTGGAGAGTTGTCTTCCAGGGGAAGTTGTCGTGATAAGATAAAAACTTCATACCCTGCCAACTCACTTTTGTGGGGCTGTGTTCATTCTGGAGGCTAGCTCCTGCACGAGCGGTACGATCAAAGGCACTGGTAACTGTTGAATGGTATTGGTGATAATCTTGGGTTTATCTTGCTGAAGGACCCGCTGCAAAAAATACAACCAGATCAAGTGAATCATTATTTGCAAATTACTGACGACAATCTTCATTTTCATTAGAACCCTAAGGATGATTAATGTAAATTACGTCTACATCCAGTCACATTTTAAGTAAGAACCTGGAAATGTAAAAAGTTTATGCACAACACACAGCAGATGACAGATGATCAAAATAGTTCCCAACGCCGCAAAAAAAAAAAATGCAATAGCTCACTTGAGCAGATAGACTAGCAACTACAAAACCTGTAAACAAAATGTCACTTGGTGTTGTATGATCCTTTGTGCTAATTTGTATCATGATTCAAACTGTCCCGGGTGCCGGGGTTTGAGTTAGCAGCCTATTTTGTTATTTTAACACCAACACAAACACCAAACATAAATTCCATCACTACGTTGGACCTTCCCCCCCCAAAAAAAAAGACCTTGAATGACTCCTATAACCTTTGACCTTACACATTAACAACATAACAAGTTCCATATTACCGAAAGGTCCGAATCTTATAAATAATTATTAACAATGTAGGACTATAAATCAGCCTGCATACAATACAGAAAGACAAGTTGCTACAGGCTAAAGAGTCCTTGACATAGTTTCATATACCTCTGGCTATTACACAGCTGCCATTATTGTACAAAGATACAATCACAGATATGCCTTTGAACAGAGGGTCAAGACACAGCTATTATCATTAATTCTTTTTATCACACTTATGAATTCATGATCTTGACAAACTAACTCGTTTTCTTGATGACTAACGAACTTGTGAACTTGACCTTTAATTCCAAAATCTAACCAGATAATTGCCACGTTAGTACATACCAGACTCCAGTTTCATTCAAGTCCAATCACAGGTTCTCAAATCTGAAGTTGTTGTGGTACTGAGCCAAAATCAGACGTTTAAAAGGGCCTGAAACCTTGGCCTTTAACCTTTGAACTATTTCAAACAAATTCAATTAATTTTAGGGTTTTGTACCCGATGTAAGGTAATCACAACGTAAAACGATACAGGTCAATGCCTTGATGCCTGCTACTGCCGATTTGGATGTCAACTTTTTCCCACAAGGCATCACAATATTCTATGGATTTGAGCCCTATTGTGACAGATTGGAGGTATTATGAATACTGATAATTCTGTTTTATGTCAGTAAGGCACCGAGGAAGATGGAGCTTGAACAGATGGATACCAGCACTGTACGTCCTGCTTCTACATATGTGACCTGTCACCACAAATCAATTAATATGTTGCAATGGAAGTTTTTGTGTAAATTCAGTAGATAGTCGAGTTGGGTTGCAAAAGTTGATTCTAGAACTTTAACATTTTGTAAAGGTACATACACCCATCTTTCATCTGTCCAAATTTGAGGACCAGAAGTGATTCAGAAGTATGATTTTTTCTTGAATTGAACTTCGACCATGTTTTTGCGGAAGCTTAAGAATTTGGCCAAATTTGATCTTCACATCGCTAGATTAACCATAATGTAACCCTTAATATAATTGCTTGTTGACCAACAGCCCCAAGTCCCCCTGTAATAATATTGGTATCACTACAAAGCTACTTTGTTCATTGGCGGTAATTGTAAGAGCCAAAAAGGATTGCTCAATCTACAGTTCTCTTTTGAAGAGTGACTACCTTTACCAAGCTTTCTACGAAACAGTGGTCAAAGGCCTCCCGTTTCGCTTGAATGAGCACTACCTTTGCAGCAGTTTTTTCTCCGCTTTCCTGATAATGGCTTAGGTGATAGTCCAAACATGTGAAGTGGGTTTGCTTCATCCATTGCAGACAAATTATACATCATTTTAAAGCTTAGAGTCTCTACTTTCTGACCGTGCTTGAAACACAATTTCCTATCTTACCGACTTATGGTGCATTTTGCGGTGAAAGGTCACATATAATAGATTCTTGTTGTCACTCACATCTAACAACTCTCTGTCCTGACTCTGTAGTCCCTGCGATAATAACGTCACCATGACGTCTATCCTCGGTGGTTGAGTCGTGTCCGTCGCCGGTTTGGCCTTGGCGATACTGAGGGCATTCAATCTGTCCTCCATGCTTAGCTGTGGAAGTCCAAAGACAAAATACAAGTATGTTTACTCAGGTAAAGGTGGGGGGGGGGGGTGGAGGGAAGAGCAGTACAGTAATCATTGTAAAAACTTGGCTATTTTGAGACTAATTTGAAAGATTTCATGTTTTGTCATATGAAGTTGCATTGTCATAAGTATTTTTCATATAAATCAAAAACAGAAGTTTATAATTTAAGTATGTGTTTCAAAGAAGACTGATGAGTTTGGCAAAAGCTTAATGCAAGCTGAATATTTACCATTTTTCTTGCGTGTATGTACATTCTTTTAAGGGGATGCCTCCTCCAAGTTTGTAATCTTATGGCAATTCCTACCATTTTCCTCACTTGTATATGTTATAAAAACTGGTTGATGTTCTTAAATAAATACAATGAATGAGTGAAATGAAATTTATACATACACCCAATAGAGTCTAGTTTCTTTTTTCAATGCATTCCAAATGCATTGCCTGCACCATAACTTTATAATGAAGGCATAAAGAAAGCATTTCAGTAAATATTTCACACAGTATACCCCAAGTATAGCGACCTAAATAATATTACCTCAGTTCTTAAGGATTTCCTTTTGTTTCTCTTCTTCGCTGACTTCGGTAGTTCTTCGGAAGACTGGACTGGTTTGCTTGGAGCCATGTTATTTGGGCCAAGTACGGCTACATCGTCGGATGTTGATGGCCTTTTCACCTGCACATAGCCATAAATTAGTAAGTAAATTATTCAACTTATAAAAATGAAATGACTTAAAATAGTGAACATGTCTCAGTAGAAATCAGTAATAGCCCTGTATAAACTTAGGAATACCAGCACATTTTAAATAGAACTACATAGTATATTTTGTTAACAAAACTAGTAATCTTCAGTTTACAAGCCAAAACTGAATAAACCAGTACTGAAATTAGTAATCATTACTAAAAATTGGTAACAGTTGGAAGCTATGCACATAGCCATGGTCATGAGTAATCTTTTGGTGTACTGGAAGAGGGGTGCAAATGAGAATTCCCTGCCTTTAAAGAGAATACACAGTACTGGTTGATGATGGGAAATCTTTCATCAAAATTTCACATTTCATTGGTTTCCAGGTGAGAGAATATTACATTTGCATTATAATGTGGGACTAATTCACTTAATATGAATAAAAAGTTGAGGGATTGGCAGTGTGAACAGGTGAAGTTGTCCATTGGAAGTTTGCATTCCAATGCTAAAGTGTGTATGACAACAGTTAACATTGTCCCACATATTGATTTATGTGTTAGTACTTTGTCAGCAGTGGGGATTTGTGTAGCAGATTTGTCAAAAACGAAGTGTTCTGTTGTTTTTAACTACTCTGTCCTGTACTATAGTGACATTTTCAGAATACCATCTGTTCACAGAAGGTTTGAAAGCAGCTGATATTAAAATGATGTTGTTCTGCAAGTACTCAACCAGTACTGTGTATTCTCTTCAACTACTCACTTTATCACCAGCACCAGCAGGTTCTTTGCTCTTCTGAAAGTGATCCTCTCGAATAAGACATATCTCCTTTTCTTGGGATTGTAGTGCCTGCACAAATAAAAACATAGTGAAAATAAATATGAAAATAGTATGGATCTAATTACTTGCAGTGCTTAGTGTCTGCTCATATCATTTGGAATATACAGCGTGTCTCAAAAAAAAATTATGTAAGTAAAATGCGCCCTCTTTGGCAATGAGAAAAAATGTTGCAACATGATACATCATCTTCAAGGGCATAGTTTTAGCTTTCAAATGCCCTTTGTTCTATTCAATTTGCTTGTTTCAATCTTGAGATATGTTGTAACAAGGAAAGGGTGAAATTACAATTGTGCCATTTTTACTAGGAAAGAGGGCCCGATGCTATCATTGACTGCAGTAAAAGTGGCACAATTTTGATTTTACCCTATTTATAGACCAATTCAGTTTCAGAACATTGGAGTTGATGTCAGCCATAACTGGGGGCTTCCAAAACAAGAAGAAAAGACAATTCAAAGGGTTATGTAATGAGTCAGGTGCATTGAAATGGCAGTGTTTTTGTTATGCATGCTTGAAGCCCCCCAGTTAGACATTAGCATAAAAAACAGCACCCAAACCAAACAGGTCTATAACTAAACATATCTCAAGATAAAAACAAGCAAATTGAACAGAACAAATGGCATTTGAAAGCTAAGATCATGCCCTTTACGTTGATGTAGGCATCATGTAACAAGAGTATTTTCTAACTGCCAAGGAGGGTGGTTTTTTTTCCAATTGCACAATTTTTCTATGAGACATGCTGTAGCTACCAGAGATACATTGCCTCTTACATCCAAATACTCATAGAGCAGGGCTTGCATTTTGCAGTGGTCTAATAGCCCAGGGTTATCAAAGCATCATGTCTGGCTACCAAAAATGAAAATGAAGTTGTGGGAAAATGTGTGGCAATATGACACTTAAATGATTCTCAGAACAGAAAAATATTGAAACAATGAACCTTCATTTTACTTAATCTTCAATATTTGTTTCCAGCTTGATAATGTGTGTTTTGATGTGACAGTGCTCTGATTCCAATGGTTTTATTGTGTGATGTGATGTGCAGTTCATTTCAAATCTGAATGTTTACAAATGTATTAAATTGCACATTCTGATTTGTTTTGTTTGTATGAGGGAACATGAATTCTCTAGTTTAAAAAATGTTTGCTTACAACCTAAACTACAGAAGAATATACATTCCATTGTTCTACTTTGTTTATATTTTTTGCTATCAGATTTTGTATTTAGGAATACTAAAATTTGGAAATATTGTTTGCTAATAGTTGATTTTCAGCCAAGTCAGCATCTGTAAAGCATTCTACAAGTACATTATATTACTTACAATTACCTGCATGTATTATGCAAATGAGTATGCATATTGCATAATATACAACCCTTTTTACATAATTCATTCACTTACTAAGTTTTCAAATGCTGGTTTCAGAAAAGTACCGTAGGCCAGAAGCAATTGAGGCTCGGCATCAGATGCATTAAGATGCGTCGTTAAGACAGGAATGGGTTTGGGTGGCATCTCTCTGCTGCCCTCGCTGGTGATGTTGAGTACATGCTTTGGATGAAATGGCTTCTTAGTTTTGCTGCATTATAACACCAAGGAAATGAATGATCAAAATATTGGGTTAGAAATACTTATTAGAAAAAAAGAACAGGTCAGTTTGCATGGCAACTACCTTTAAAGACAACATATAACATTGTGGAAGACCTGTTAATAAAACTGTCAAACTTTGCTATAGACAAATAAACACCGTAGAACACAAAACTTCAGACAAATATGACAGATAAATTGCGATGAATTACTCTCTACCAATGAAAATTCTGCATCACAGCAGTCTATGGGGGAAAACTGGAATGGTCTTTCAATAATTTTTACTTTTTTACAAGTAATTACTGTTTAAAGTTTCTGCTGTGAAAAGTAAGTAAATTTCATAGTCAAACACTTCCTTTTTAACGTTTAATTATCAGAAAATGTCTGTGATAGTGAAATTTGTTGTGTAGCTTTCTATGGCATCAATTTCCATTAGGGTCACACTTTAATTCAATAAATACTGGTAAATAAAGCTTGTTTCTCCTCACATAAACAAATTCAAGAAAAATTCTTCCAGGCTGAATATACACACTAGCCAGTGTATGTATTAGTATATGTTTCAACTCATTTTGTTCTTGGGGTATTTTTGATTTCATCCAATCATGTTACTGTCTTTTAATCATCATCACCATCATCGTTATTATCATCATTATCATCTCCTTCATCACCATCATCATCACCCAGTGAACCAACAGTACATACAACAATATTATTATCAACTCACCCATTAAGTACCATATCAAATACAAGGACTTGCCCAGTTTGTGTAACCACTGAAGCATATACAACCTGTAATACATAAAGAACAAAGCAAAAGATTCACTGAAGTGTGAATTTATCTGTACAATACTAAGTAAACAGACTATGGCCTTACAGTGAGATTTTAACACTGAGATAGCAGGGGAGGAGGAGAGAGCAGAAATGATGATATTAAACTGGTTTGGAAATATGTGGGCACAAAAACAAAACCATAATCCAGTGCAGTCGCGGCTCTCCTACTGGTAGAAATTAATCAGCTGAGACTGCTGCACCTGATTCCGGTACTGTCGGCACATATTTCTGAAACAGAGTGACGTCACATTTCAGCACTCTATATGGTACTGGCATTGCACTGCATAGCGTTAGTATTTATAAAGACTACTTTGCATTCACCATTGCACAAACTAAAATAATAAATAAATAAAATAATTTAAATGAAAGAACTTGATGTTGTTTGATAGTGATACCGTTAATGTTTTAGTAACTTCTAAAACATATTACATTTGAAGGTTGTGTCAATGATTTGCACACCCCGAAATGAACTTATTGACCAAATAAACTAAAATCATTTCAAATGTAAAGATTCACATACATCATCACCTCTCACAAATACCATAGAGCGAAAAAGTTAGGTTTCGTGAAAATAAATGCTGATAAAATTCAAACACCTGCCAGGAGATAAACTCCCACTGGTGCATCATTGGTATATCTTTCAATTCAACCAGTTTGGTTCCAGTGGCATGTTGTATTTCTCCCAATCATGTCAAAGCCCTTTAACCTGTCGATTTGATTTCAATAAAACACTCCTTCTCCATAGACAGCAGTCAGAGATATCTCGCTGTTAGTCCTGATCAGGTTAATTGGAACAGCAGAAGTATTTCAAAAGTATTAGTATTGTAATCTAGACAGGAATTGTACTGTTACTTACTGAGTCCGATGTCACACAGATGTCAAAATCAACAGGCTCATCAGGAACAGCAAATGACGCCAATGATGTTTTATCTTTGGAGTCGGATTTGATTTGCCTACGAGAATTCGTTAAACATAATAATGAGTGTCATTAGTTCAACAATTCATATACAGCAATTAGAGTGCAATGCAGTAAACTCGTTGGGTACAAAAACCGGATGTGTCATGCATTATCTCTATAGGAATTAAAGAATCTCGGAGAAAAGGGGTTAACTCTGTAGCTTCTCTTCACGTGATTACACTGGCTGGTTATCTTTGCAAATTAATCCTAATAGACCCGGGCTATCTCCTGTCTCGTCATCCCCGGGCAGGCCCATTATGGCCCCCTTCAGATCTCGGCCGCAGATCGCGCAATCGCGGCGAAAATTTGCATGTGCATAGAGCTGGATGTAATCTACAAGACTGTATCATTAGATTGTCAAAAAAGACACATTTGTTATTTTTTAATTAATTATGCAAATTTATGAATAGAATCATATTTTTGCATACAACTCATTTAAAATAGCTATTAGAATGCTAAGTTTTGGTGAAAATATTCTATCTGACATTTCTAACAATAAGCTGCCCAAAATATAGCCGAATCAGAATTAATTTCTTATGTATTTTATTGTTTTGTGAATTTCTTATGTATCTCTATGGGGTTTTTTACCTTTGTCGGGGACACTTTTGTGATCATAAACAGCATAAAATTAATCCATTTCAACCAGTAAAAGTAAAAATAATCATACATTTATGATTTTTGGCTGAAAACACAATTTGTATTGATTTTGTTTTTGAGCAATTTTGGAGCTGACATGGATGTACGAAATGTCGCGCAGCATTGCAACTGTAGATCCGATTTTCCGATTTTTGCGAAAATGGTCTCAAACGATGCGCGAGATTTGAAAGTAAAGAGCCAGTGAACGGTCAAAAAATTTCGCTTGGCGGAATAATCGTGAAATTTGTTGGGGGGGGGAGCCATTATACCCCCCCCCCCCCCGGGATATTAGGGTTAATACACTTCGCACCAATCAGAGATGCCACAGGGAGCATTGCAGATTTCCTGAAATACATGTGCGAAAGAGTGGAAGAGCCCAAGGGAGCTATGGAAGCTGGAATTATGGGTTTGGTGCATAGTATGCATACCTGAGAGGGCATTTGCACCTATTTCTACAGGCATTATTCCTATGTTCAATTGAGTTTTGGGTACTTAAATCATTCTGTAATACAGCCATTCCATACTTGTGTCACGTGAGTTACGCACACTGTATGTTACGAGTCATAAGCCAGGGTGTAGATGATTGATTTACATGATCAGGTAAAGCAATCAGCTTCAACATTTTCTCGGTTTTTATCTATACCCTGGTTTGTGACTTTTGTGACATAAAACATGTATGTATGTATGTATGTTTATTGAACTTCGTCAACAATACATTTGACATTTTGTTCACATTAATAAATACAATAAATTATAAAGTGGTGGCAAAAACAACTACGAACACAAGGATGGACGTTACTACAATACAAACAGATATGATAGTAATACGGTTACGTGTACATGCAAAGAAAAATGATACGAATGTACAAGTACAGTAGACAATTAGACATACAAAGATAAACATGAATGACTCGCGTGACATTTACATGGAATGGCTGAATAACATACATAGTGGTAAATCAATTGTCTCATAATGAAGCAAACATGGAAAGATTACTGTGTTTCGGCTGCAGCTGCTAACCTTCACCAAGCAAAGTGTAGAATGTGTGCTGGGCTGGTGTATGTTATAGCAGTCGCGAGGACTCAGTGCACCCCAAAGTTTCCCACGATTGGTGGAATCTACGCTCCTATTTTTCGGAGCCAAGTCACATGCATTCTACACTTGCCTGGCAAAGGCTAGCAGATGTAGCCAGATGTTGTAAATTTTCCAAGTTTGCTTCATTATTGAGACAGTCTGAGCACTCTTAAATCCTACATGTATTCTTATGATCAACTTTTCCCATTCTTAATGAATATTAGATGATAATGCCACCCCATACTCACCAAACATTAAGTATCCTATCACTGACAGCTGACGACAGAAAATAAAGTCCCTCGACGGAACACAAAGGATCTTCCCTCGCATTAGTCTTTCCTCCTAATTGGGGAAGTATCCTTAGTCTTGTCACTGGACTGGCATGGCCTGTGAATTTCTGGAGGAAAATATTCAAAAAGTACAAAATATATGAGTATGATTCACAGATTTGTAGAGCTATCACAAACTTACTTGCAAATAATTCATAGAATGGAAGAGAAACAATGGCAGAACAGTTTCTTTCTTCTGTATTATTAAACAATTAGCTTATTTGGTCAATAAGTTCATTTCGGCGTGTGCAAATAATTCACACAATGGAAAAGCAACAATGGTAGAACAGTTCCTTTCTTCTGTGAAAACAATTTGCCAACAATACCCACGTTGTGGAGAATTGAACTGTATCCCATTACCGTAAACCAAAAATTCATCACAGCATGTACATATATGACTATAAATGCTAATATAGTTCTGTTATTCTTGAAAAAATAACCACTTAATACTTGCAAGTTTTCGTGTGCAGATTACAGTGAGGTCAAGACTCAAGAGTAAGGAGTAGTTATTTCTTTCTGTTCTTTTTCTACTATGCCATGCTACCATATGGAATTGTACATACACATGTGCAGAGAAATTTATATACATATGTGTAAAGAGTTCGTGGTCAAATTAATTACAAGAATTTGTATGTGAGTATAATCTATCTTAACCAATATAATAACCAACATGATAACCACTCAAAAAACACAATCTGATGTGTGAGTTTCTTTCGTGAGGTATTTTCGATTTTAGTACTTAGTATTTTTTTCTATAAAATATGAAATTTATGTATTTTTTATGATGTATGAGCTTGTTAAAACTCAAAATGCCTCATTTAGGATGTTGGCCAGATTATATTTTCATTCAATAAATAAACCATTATTTTCTATCTATATCTATCAACTGCAGAACAAGCACTTTAGCAAGTAACTCAGTACCACGATTAGGTGGAGAAAAATACCGTCTTAGTGCTTTACCTTTAGAACAGCTTTCGTATGAAGATTCCAGAGTTGAATTGTTCTACCAGCCGTTAACAATGTCTCACCTCCAGGGCACATACACAGGGAATGTACGGAGGTCTTGTCAGCTTTCCACTTACTAAAACACAAACATACACAAAGAAGTGCAATGAACAAATCAAGTGATCAAGTGTCAATTGCTATCACCTAAATCACTGCAAAGGACTTTGATCTTATGCACTTACACCCATACCTAGTGATATTACAGATAATTTGCCATTAGTTATGAACACTTCCATTTTATAATTGGAACACCATTGGCTACAGACCCCAGATGTGTCATGCTTTAACTCAAAGAAATTACATATGGACGGTGATTTTCTGTTTCAAAAAAGGCCTTTTCCATTTCAAGATATCTAGAATTCCATTTCAACTTGCCTGAAAAATGGAAATTCTATTTTTCCATAGACTTTGTATACATGAAAGAGTGACAATTCCGTTTACATAGAACTTAACAGAAATGTTATGTACATTGTTTTGGCACCGTTTGTGAGGGGGTTTTTTTGCCAATTTTTCTAATTTTTATGAATTTCATGTTTTATCTTTCAAGAAATGAAAATCTGGAGAAAAAAGAGGTTTTCTGTGATTTCCATTTGAAGCTTGCTTTTTAAGTAGTCATTTCCAGGAATTCTGTCCATTTTCTGCGAATGTCCCTAATTACAGAATCTTGGAAACAATAGGTTAACAAAAAAGTTTTTAACTACCTGATATTATAAATACATGTATACCTTGATGATTTTGATGCCCACAGACACATGTCAATTTTTTCTCTTCTATTTACCAAGACACAATGACATAATGCCCTCTTTTGAGTTAAATGACAGAAAAAAAGAACTTTAACTTTAACCCTATATTAACTGGAGGGGGGGAGATCAATTTGACCCCCCCAACAAATTTCGCGACC
>JZLH01S0446147.1:0-11785 GCA_001188425.1 Eucidaris tribuloides
AAAGTAAAAATCGGATATGCCAACTATCATTCTGTGAGCAAAATCGTTCAGTTACGACTACAAGTAAAAGAAATAACTTGCTGAGAAATCGTGAAATAAATATAGTAAAGTATAAGCAATACAGGAATGCAATTGCGAGACAATCAATTTGTGGTTTGAACGCCAATACCTAGATCCGATTGATTTGCATAAAGGCATTATTATGCATGAGGTTGGCGTTTATGCTAATAAGATCAGCGAGGCATGAACCTGCTTGCCTGTGATTGGCCCTTTACCGCAAGCGTTACTAGGGATAGCAATCTCGAAAATGGTCTGCTTGCGAATTCGACAATTTGGTCATGTTCGTCAGCTTAACTTGGAAAAAAAAACAACAGTTATAACTTGAGTAGAGGTCGATTACATCAACTGAATTACTATCTGTGATTGGCATTAAAAAAGGTGAAATCTAAGCGAAAAGTGCATTCTGTTCGCTCGCCGTGACAATAAACTTTCAGTCACTTATCTGGAACTCAGAAAACCCTTGACGAGTTAATCCTCACTATCCACTAACGGGTAATAGAAAGTCATTTCCAGTGGTGTGGTCTCGAGCCGTCGCAAAATCGCCCTCGGCCTCGCCTCGAGACGAGGTTAATCCTCAGCCTCATCCTTGACCGGACGCAATCCCTCCGGGTCAAAGCAAGTCAGCCGGGCGAGGCCGGAGAATTTAGAAGTGCAAATGCCGAATGTTGTCAGTTTCTCAAAAATAAAATATTGAAACTAATAGTGAAAGAGAGAGGGAGAGAGAGATGCTTCCTTTAATGAACAGTTGCCAAACGATATCTTACCTTGATGATTTATCTTTGTTCCAAGGGTTTTATTACACCATGTTTAAATAAATAATCAGCTTATGTGAAGGGAGAGGTTTCTTTTGTTTTTACTCAATTATCACATCTTTGCTTTGTCACAGCATCTTAAATTAAGGGCATTTCAACGTTGTTACATAACTTTTCAGGTGGTTGGGTGAAAGTATTTTATCCATATTGATCTTTATATCATTACTGTTCCCACGCCTGTTTCTTGGGCTGAAGGAATTAACCCTTTATGACCGTGGACGGATATACTCGTCAACAGGATTCTAGACTCATAAAACCATGGACAAGTATACTCGTCAAACTGCTCGTCATCACAAGACAAAAGAGTATAACAACATGAAATTTTAAACATGACATTTCTCTGGCTGTATTATAATATATTCAAAAGCAAATTGAAGTAATCAAAAGAGAAAATGTCGTATTTTATAGCTACATGTAACAATGTTTTAAAGTGATAATCCTTTCACTTTTCATCAAAATAGAGTGAAAACTTTGACTTTGTATCAGGCTTTCGGATTGTTTTGAAATGAAATTGTCTGTAGACTCCCAGACAATTTGATTTCAAAACAATCCGAAAACCTGAGGCGAAGTCAAAAAAAATCTAGTCGTCCTCAAAGGGTTAGTGATATGGTTAATGGGTAAGTGGTTATATATGAGTGGGTGTGTGTGTATATGGACTATATGAGTGAACATGTATATCGTCGGTATAGAACCAGAAGGGCGTTAATGCAAAATACATTGACAACCAGAAGGGCATTAATGCTATTGACTTTGTACAGTGATAGTGCCCTTCTGGTTCTCAACCGGTTATGCGTTAACGCCCTTCTGGTTCTATACCGACGATATGCAATGTATATATGAGCATGTATGTTTTTATGGTGGTGTGGAAAATTAAACCAAATAGTCCGTGGGCCAGAGGGGCCTACCGTGCACCCCCCCTGTGATCCTACTACTTGGGTGCCATTTTGTTCATTGGTGTCTCCTTCGATGGAAAAAAGATGTTAACAAGAAAAAAACTCATTTAGACTATGTTTTCTTTTCACATATTGGGACACATGTAAAATCGCAACTTTTTCAACAAGTTTACCTCATTTTAGGGGCCGCTGCAATCTGGGCAGACATTATTGCCTGTATCTCAGTAACAACTTGTTCAATTTTCCTGAAACTTGCAGGAAAGATGCATTCAGTCATGCTCTATAGCTATATCAAATTTTATATTCTCATCATTTTTCATTCTTGTGTTAATGACGTCATCTTATTTGCATATCCTGAAATATGCGGTTTTAACTGGCAAAATTGCTTCAAAAATTGAAAATTTTGGCTATACTTGTCAAAAGTTTTTTATCTGGATATAAATTGTAGCCACTGGCCTTACAAAACGTATCAAATAGTTAGTCTGGACAATACTGAGTTGATCTAAACAATAAATTTGCACAAAATTATTTGAATAAGATGTGTGCCGGTCAATTTACATATGAGTGCACACATAAAAATGGGCGACTTTTTGAACAATTTCGCCGTTTTCTTTGGGGATAGTGAAATCTGCGGACACTATATTGGCTATATCTTCGTAAAGACAAGCGCAATTACAATCAAACTTTCAGATAACATTGATCATGTAAAGGTTAATCAATAGATAACATTTGATGGATATTGATGCTATTGTTTTCTGTCAGTGACGTCATCTCATTTGCATAGATTCAAATATGCATGTTTTTGCTACTAATCACACATTGTGTGAATAGTAAGCAATGTCTAGCCCTACTAAACATGATCACTGAGCAATTACTGAAGCTGTTGATTAACAATAATTATTAAATTATTCAAGTCTGAACAATCCTCACTTGATTTATGCTAATAATTAGATCAACTCATTTGCATAAGTGGTCTGGAGGTCATTGCACAAACAGAAACGTACATAAAATGACGCTTTTGCAGAAATGTATGGTGTTTTTATTGGAATTTAGTGGGATTTTGCACGTTATACAATCTTTATCTAGGTAATAAATCATCCAAATGTTATTGAAAATTTGGGGGTACACTATTATGAGCAGTCAAAAAGAGTACATTTCAAAAGTACATTAATTTGACAATTAAGTTTATGATGTCAACTCATTTGCATATTAAAACTATGCATAGATTAATTGCCACCACATTGATTGTCAAAAAATGTTTCTTCTTCTTGTACTTCCAACCAGTAGCCTATACTGAGTGATGATTACGGCAAATGACGTGCGGTGACTATCAAACAATATCAACTTTCTTGATTAATATTAAATAATTTGCATATGAGCTTGTCTATGAATAAACATTAAATGCAACAGATATGCTAAATAATACAGAAAGTACTACAGCAAAGATCACGGGTCTGGGTCCCTGGCCATTCAAATCCAACAAATCCTGTGGGGCGGGAGGTAGTTGTAAGGTTGCACAAGTCCTAAAGCTCATTCACTGGGAGGGGGCAATAGGGTAAGTCATTCAATCCCAGAAATCTCTCGGGGGGGGGGGTTGTGTTGTTAAGAACCTTTCCAGTCCCTGAAAACTATAAATTTGGTAATGAGGGCCACAATCTATTCAAATTTAAGAAATCCCAGGAAGAGACGGGAATGTATGGTATAACGTGAGTTATTTCGGTTCCTTTAAACTTATTTAGAGGGAGAGGGGATGAGGGGGAGGTGAGGGGGCTCGTGAGACAGTCTAAATGCTGAAAATTAACTTCAGTTTCATAGTTTGCAAATTCATTCCAATCTTTGAAAACTTGATCTGTGGGAGGAAAGGGGAACTTCAGAGCCTATTAAACTACTCATGTGTTAACTGGTGTGGAGGTGGTGGTTGCGGTGGGGGGGGGGTGCAAACCATTCACTCTTTAACATGTTTAAAATTTCACGGAGGGAGCCTACACGAATAATACCACGGTAGTAATGCATGTACATGAATTGGGGAGGGAGCCCTGGAGGGACCTATCCGAGAGAGTCTAAATAATGATTTAACCTGAACTTGAGATTTTTGAAATCCATTTCAGCGATAAAAAGTTAATTGATTGGAAAGTGGAAAGAAGGTAAGTTGTGTGTACCAGCCATTTTGCACAGTCAATAAAACCTCGCCCTACTTTTCATTTCAAATCTCTCAGTCAAGTGTGATTTTATTGGTTCACCATAAACACTTGTTAGAGAACAAGTGTTTGTACTCCAGTTCTTATTGATATATAACCATGACTTGTTCTCCGTGGATGAATCTACACAAACACACACACGTAGGCTAAAGAGAATAACCATACTATTTCAACAGTCAGTCATGAAAATGTATTATTGTATCCCCCGAACTCTGTTCAGAGGATACTATGGATTTGGCCTCGTCGCGCCGCCGCGTCCGCCGCCGCAGAGATATCCTTGTGAGCGCTCTACCAGCTGCATTTCTTCTCCGATCATCTTCAAATTTGGTATGAAGGTGTATTATGGTAAAGCGAAGACGCCTTTTGTTTTTGGTGGTGGCGCCCTTGCTTGGTCCGTCTTTGTACACAAAAAGGTACATTTTTCAGGGTCTGCTTGTGTGCCTGATACTGGCCGCATTTCCAGACGTTTTTTTCAGAAACTTGTGGATGTAAGGTAGTCTAGTCAACTCTAGACACCTAACATTTTGGTGATGCGGCCCCCAAGTTCCAGCATTTTACAGGTCAAACTCAACCTAATACATGTAGGTCTAAATTTGCAAAAATGCTTATTTTTCAATTACTTCTGCAAAAGCGTCATTTTGTGTACGTTTCTGTTTGTGCAATGACCTCCAGACCACTTATGCAAATGAGTTGATCTAATTATTAGCATAAATCAAGTGAGGATTGTTCAGACTTGAATAATTTAATAATTATTGTTCATCAACAGCTTCAGTAATTGCTCAGTGATCATGTTTAGTAGGGCTAGACATTGCTTACTATTCACACAATAGCCAATATAGTGTCCGCAGATTTACGGCGAAATTGTTCAAAAAGTCGCCCATTTTTACGTGTGCACTCATATGT
Source organism: Eucidaris tribuloides (assembly GCA_001188425.1). NCBI lineage: Eukaryota > Metazoa > Echinodermata > Echinoidea > Cidaroida > Cidaridae > Eucidaris > Eucidaris tribuloides. The sequence continues at coordinate 4,867 of JZLH01S0446147.1, forward strand.
AAATTCACCGGCACACATCTTATTCAAATAATTTTGTGCAAATTTATTGTTTAGATCAACTCAGTATTGTCCAGACTAACTATTTGATACGTTTTGTAAGGCCAGTGGCTACAATTTATATCCAGATAAAAAACTTTTGACAAGTATAGCCAAAATTTTCAATTTTTGAAGCAATTTTGCCAGTTAAAACTGCATATTTCAGGATATGCAAATAAGATGACGTCATTAACACAAGAATGAAAAATGATGAGAATATAAAATTTGATGTAGCTATAAAGCATGACTGAATGCATCTTTCCTGCAAGTTTCAGGAAAATTGAACAAGTTGTTACTGAGATACAGGCAATAATGTCTGCCCAGATTTCAGCAGCCCCTAAAATGAGGTAAACTTGTTGAAAAAGTTGCGATTTTACATGTGTCCCAATATGTGAAAAGAAAACATAGTCTAAATGAGTTTTTTTCTTGTTAACATCTTTTTTCCATCGAAGGAGACACCAATGAACAAAATGGCACCCAAGTAGTAGGATCATACGGGGGGTGCACGGTAGGCCCCTCTGGCCCACGGACTAAAAGCAATAAGAGCATCACTGGGCAAAGAAATGACAGGTATTTAGGGTCCCTCTGAAATCTGTGGCCTTTGCCACCAAATAATATCATAATATTTGGTCATGGCTGGCCTTTTCCTGGCTCTCCGGCCTCGACCCTTCCGGCCTTGGCCTTGTCCTTGTCCTCGGGTGGGTCGGCCTTGTCCTTGTCCTTGGGCAATCCAGCCTTGGCCTTGTCCTTGTCCTCGGTGATCCGGCCTTGGCCTTGGCCTCGGACAAGCCAGCCTCGGACACAACACTGTTCATTTCACACATTTAACTGAAATGGATAATGGCGCTATAAAAAGCCCATGTATTATCATCTCATTTGCATATAGAATCCTAATCCAAAGTTTTGAGCGATAAGTCCGCAATGTGCAATGGTCTTACCATATGGTTTCATGACTTCTTTCTCCCCTCGCCCAATGAAGTCCGAGGGGGCTGGATATAGAAAAGCTGCCGTCCGTCCTTCTGTCCGTACATCCATCCGTCCGTCCATAACACTGGTTTCCATTTGAAAAGGTCATAGCCCCAAAAGCTATGTAACTGGTTCCCGTTCGAAAAGGTCATAGCCCAAAAGCTATGTAACTGGTTTCTGTTCGATAACTTTAGTAATTTTCAACAGATTTTCGTGAGATTTGGTATGAAGGTACATGTTATCAAAATACAGCTCAAGTTCGATTTTGGAGTGTGTAACTCAAAGGTCAAAGGTTATAGCCCCGAGCTATGTAACTGGTTTGCATTCGATAACTTTAGTACTTTTCAACAGATTTTCATGAGATTTGGTGTGAAGGTACATGATATCAAAATATAGTCCTTGTTCGATTTCAGAGTGTGTAGCTTAAAGGTCAAAGGTCATAGCTCAGAAAATGCAAAAATTGCTAATTACCGTCATAGTTGTGCATATCTGAAAATATGGTTTCCTTTTCATAACTTACTATGTTAGTCAGATTTTCATGACAATGGGTAGGAAAGTACATAGGATTAAAATACAGACTAAGTGTGATTTTGGATTATGTCGGCCAATAGGCAAAGTTCACAGTTCATGAAATATGTGTATATAGGCTATTTGTACCCAGCGAGGGGATGCTACGCTTTGCGTTGTCCTGGTTCATTTTAGTTTCCTGCATATATAGACTTATATTGCAACACCCAGTCTTATATGATTCTGAAGTTACATAACTTTTTGTACATGCATGTCGACTTGAATATTTACTCAAAATTGTGTGATTTTGTGTACAAAAGCAATGCAAACTGTGCGTTTTCTAATAATAGTCGAGAGCTAGCTACTCTCAATTTACCGCCATCGCACCCAAAGAATTGACCCTCAAATTAACTTAATACTATCTGAAATGAAAAAATGATTTGTCAGCTGACACAAGGGCGGGTTCTGTCCCTAGACCGAATTAAGGGTTCATTTACGCTAGTCCCACACATAGATTAGTGGTATACGTTGGCGTTCATGACCTGTATACCGCATGCGTGCGACGCGTGCCATTTTGTCTGCATGCGCGTGCGTATTTATTTCATTGCGCAATGTTATGTATTAACATCATGATTACGCGCCGCATACAACAAAATGCGCACGCGTCGCACGCATGCATATTACAGTCATGAAGACGCCAAACATACCCACTAATCTATGTGTGGGACTAGGTAAATGAACCCCCTTAAATTTGGTCTAGGGACCAAACCCGACCACTTGTGTCCAGCTGACAAATCTTTTTTCATTCACATAGATAGTCTAAGTAATTTTGAGGGGTCAAATTCTTTGGGTGCGATGGGGTAAATTGAGAAGTAGCTAGCTCTCGCCCTATAATGTTTGTAAATAAGATGCTAGTTACCTTCAGTCATCAAAACTAATGAATTTCATGCTAATAATGCATGAAAAGAAGCTTTGGCAAAAAAAAGGAAAAAAATATATAAAATGTCATGAAATATAGCATAAGAAGTTAATTTTGACTCGACACATTTTTTTCAGAGATAAATAAATTGTAAGCTATCTCAAAAGGAAGATTGATACCAAAAGCTTAGATTCCTAGACTTTTTTTAATCAAGTTCAGACAAAAATGTGGTCTTCATGCATAAATCAGCATATTAATTAGATTTAAAAAGAAAATGAATACTTTTGAAAAATCTGATTAAATGATCATGTAGCATACATCAGAATCTATGTCCATGCAAAATTGTGTGTCTATCACTGTGCAGGGCCGAGATCTGAAGGAGAAGGTGAGTGGTCAAAGTGAATGTACAGTGTATTGGTATATGTTTCAACTCATTTGGTTCTTGAGGCATCATGTTTTTGGGTTGTCCGTCTGTTACCGGATCTCGTTACCGCGATAACTTAAGAACCGCCGATCGGATTTTGATGTAACTTGGACCAAGTATGTACTATGAGGCACCAATGAAGTGATTAGATTTTGGAGCTGAATGGTCAAAGGTCACTGGGCCTAAAACATGTCTAATTTGGGCTCATTACCACGATAACTTGAGAACGGCTACTCGGATTTTCTTGTAACTTAGGTGGAGTATGTATTATGAGACGCCAATGAATTGATTAGATTTTGCAGCTCAAAGGTCAAAGGTCACTAGGCCTAAAACATGTCTGATTTGGGCTCGTTACCACGATAACTTGAGAACGGCTACTCGGATTTTCTTGTAACTTGGGTGAAGTATGTATTATGAGGCACCAATGAACTGATAAGATTTTGGAGGTGAAAGGTCCAAGGTCACCGGGCCTAAAGTATGTCTAATTTGGGTTTGTTACCACGATTTCTTGAAAACGTCTTGTCGGATTTTGATGTAACTTGGTCGAAGTATGTATTATGAGGCACCAATGAACTGATTGAATTTTGGAGTTGAAAGGTCAAAGGTCACCGGGCCTAAAGTATGTCTGATTTGGGCTCGTTACCACAACAACTTGAAAACGGCCAGTCGGATTTTCATGTTACTTGGGTGGAGTATGTATTATGAGAAACCAATGAACTGATTAGGTTTTGGAGCTGAAAGGTCGAAGGTCAAAGGTAAAAAATATGTCTGATTTGGGTTTGTTACAGCGATAATTTCAGTATGACTGGTCCGATTTTGATGTAACTGGGGAGAAGTATCTTATATCAGGCACCAATTTACTGATTCGATTTTGGAGTTGAAAGGTCAGAAGTCAAAGGTCACAAAGCCTCATGTCCGAATTGAGCTCATTTAAGAACTGCTTATTGGATTGTACTCTGTTACTTGGTCAAAGGTCACATGGGCTTCATCATATTGGTCTTGCTACCATGGTAACTTGAAGCTTTTCAAATTACATCAGTTGGATGGGAGTGTGGACTGCGGAGGCATACCCATCGACTGCGCGCAGTCGAACTGCTCTAGTTTACTTCTCCCAATCACATGATGTCAATAAATTTAAACCTGAAACTGGCAAAAAGTCACCTTTTTAAGTAATGCCAACCTGCTCTCGCCTTTTGTGGGCCGCCCAGAGTGCTGGAAGGCACACTTAGCTTGCATGGATGGATGGATGTATGTATGGATGGATGTCTCCAAGATGTCTCCCGTCAACCATTTCACACCAAAAAGGTGAACCTCGCCAAGAAGGCAAACTCCGATTTTGATGCTGCTTGGCATGTGGGTAGTGCCGGGTACAAGAGTTATCCATGCAAACTGATGATGGGAAATATGCGTATTAATTACCTCATTTGCATATTTCTTCTGATTGGCTAATAAGAACAAAGGTGAACTTCAACCACTTTCCATAGTCCCATCTTGATGCTGCTCAGCATGTGGATAGTGCTTCATACAAGGGTTACCCATGCCAAGTGATGATGAAAAATCTGCATATTCATGACCTCATTTGCATATTTTTCCTGATTGACTAATAAGAACAAACTAAGGTAAACTTCAACCACTTTCCATTGTCCAATTTCGATGCAGCTCGGCATGTGGATAGTGTTGCATACAAGGGTTACCCATGCGAAGGGATGACGAAAAATATGCATATTAAAGACCTCATTTGCATATTTTTCCTGATTGGCTAATAAGAACAAAGGTAAACTTCAACCACTTTCCATTGTCTGATTTCGATGCCGCTTGGCATGTGGATATTACCGGGTACAAGGATTACCCATGCAACTGATGATGCAAAAATATGTATATTAATGACTTCATTTGCATATTTTTTATGGTACTTGCTTTTATAGTCTTTCTACTATTTTTCATTGGGACATGTGAAGCAGCCCACAGGTTAATATTCTCTGAATATAGCAATTTCGAAAGCCGAAAACCTCGAAATTCTAGTTATCATGTGTTCTTATAAATAATCAGATGTCATTGTTGTTCTTACATCGACAGGTATTCTCCACAAGCAGCAGCTGAGGTGTCCTGACCAGAGCGCTGGAGTTAACATATTGGCTATGTGAACTGGATCTGCCGTGTGTTAACTCTATGGGAATATCAGGATCTTCGAGGCATTGGCGATGTGAATTGGATCTGCCGCGTGTTAACTCTAAGGGAATATCAGAATCTTGGAGGCATATGGTTAAGACAGGCCAATAGTGATGGGCGATAATTTGATATCGAAATTATTTGATGTTGAAAAAATTGAATCTTGGATAATGATCTCAAGATTATTTCAAAATATTGCCAGAGGCACAATATGTGAATTGGATCTGCCGCGTGTTAACTCTAAGGGAATATCAGAATCTTGGAGGCATATGGTTAAGACGGGCCAATAGTGATGGGCGATAATTTTATATCGAAATTATTTGATGTTGAAAAAATTGAATCTTCGATAATGATCTCAAGATTATTTCAAAATATTGCCAGAGGCACAATATGGCCAAAAATACCATCGATTATGAAAACCTAATGGGGTAAATGCATGCACTGCAGTAGGAGGGACCAAGAAAACCCTAAAGCTATGAATATACTCTGCACACGAGTGCTACTAAGCGGAGGGCCGAACCTCCAAAAATGGCTTAGTTTTTGAGTTCGTTTCACCCCCTGTACAAACTCAGTAGACTATGTTTATTTTCAAGCTTATGGCAAAGAGGTCTACCTAAAAAAATTTGTTGCGAACACCTCCAAATCCAAGATGGCGTCCAAAATGGCCGCCATTTTGATAAATGTTCAAGTTTTAAGATAAAATTTGTTTGAAAGGTCCAATCCCTATAAATGTGGTGTCATTTTAAAGCAAATTAAATTTCCTACAATTTGATACCACACTTAACACCTTTTAGGGTGACTTTCAATGTGATTTTTGATCAAAAACCTTGTTTTTTGACATTTTTTCCCAAAAATCTGAAATATTAAGAATGCATATTTTCTCATAAATCAAGATTTCACGAACAAATTTATGACATACTTTTCCAGAATTTGCCCAAATATGTGAAAAACATTTTGTGAAAATTAAGAGTTAATTCCTATTTTTGATCAAAAGTTATAAGGTCACAATCTTGATAACTTCGTACTTACTTCTGGAGCATTTTTGGCAGTACATATGTTATGTACTAGTCTCGGTTCCAGACCCTGCCACTTTTTCTCCCTATAAGTAGCAGTGCTGGTGCAAATTGTTTTTTTTTGTTGTTGTTTTTTAGGACAGCTGAGATATTAACTGTTTTGTATGTTTTTTTTATTTCATAAATGATGAGAGAACAACAGTCTATATAATGTCGTAATAGTTGTGTCCATGATTTGCATACACTGAAATGAGCTTATCGAGTAAATAAATTGCTAAAAACATTTATAGTACACAGATTTGCGTAAGTTTCTCCTCTCACAAAAGCCTCAGTGCAGAAATATCTGATTTTGCAAAATTAAGCACTGATTGAATTCAAAAAGAATACATTGAAATAACGTTGCTCATTGCCAATAAAGTAGTCTGACTAGCAGACCCAGAAGTTTGTATAGCACTTAGTGAAAATGAATACCTGCTGATCAGAGCTTCCAAGGTCAAAAGCACACATCAGTACAGTCCAAAGATTGCTAAGCTATCTTGGCTTCAGTTGAACATTATCAAATTTAATATCAGTGGGTGAAAACTATAATCCAGTGTCTGAAACCTAGGCTATCATTACACAATACACTTCAAACAACGGATGAATTTCTAATGATTTATTGCTTTTATTTCAAAACTTAAATTATTAATCTCACATTTTGTGTGCAAATAATAAGCACAACCTTTAAATTTGATCGCTAATCCCCATATATAGCTTCATATAGCATATTTCATATGCAGTTGCCATGACAACATTAGCTACATTATAGCTAGAGTAAGTATGACAGCAGAATATTCTAAACCCCGGGGGGGCCAGTCAATCATAATGCTGTACACATGCGTGACC
>JZLH01S0446191.1:812-19885 GCA_001188425.1 Eucidaris tribuloides
TTCTTCCATAACTCAATTTAAATCTATTTTGAAAACTTATACAGGCGACTCCTGTTATAACGAAGTCCTCGGGACTGGCAATTTCCTTTCCTTGTATCAAAATTTTGTTATAACCAAAACAGTGAAAGTATATAAAGATATATAGATAATAATTTTGGGACCTGAATTTCTACTTCATTGTAACAGTAATTTCATTATAACTGTGTTCGTTATAACAGGAGTGCACTGTATCATGAAAACTGCTTTTTGAATGATGATCTCATTTTTTTCTTTCTTAATGTGTGTTTTGTTACTTATTTAATTTAAATTCCTAATTCCTCATAGCTATTATTTTTCTCCTTCCTTCTTATAGTTACTGAATTACTATTATGTACTTGTTATTGTGCTTATTGTTAATAATAATAATGATAATCATCGTCATCATCATAATTTTTATTAATATCATTATTACTATTATTCAGTAACACCATAGAATACTATTTTACAGGCAACTCCCATTATAACAAAGTCCTTGGGACTGGCAATTTCCTTTCGTTGTATCAAAATTTTGTAATTTCATAATTTAAATTGTGTCTGCACCACGAGCACCTATTAAAAGGTAGATTTTGGAACATTACAAAGTATCATAATTCCCATTCTTATCAATTTGACAAAATGAATGCAAAGTAAATTCTTAGACTACTCGAGTCTGATAGTTTGAATTCAGAAAAAAAAACACATTCCAAATCTCCTCATGTTTTCAGATGAAATAAGTTAAATTGTGTCCTTTACTGCAGCATGGAGAACTATATGTATATACAGCATGTCCCAGAAAAAAATGTCACTCTTGTAGATGACAGAATAATTACCCAAATCAAGTTTTATAATCAATTAAGCTTACTTATTTAGAGATCCCACTAAAGTTTGCAATTCCTGTGAAAATTTCAGAGGTCTTGCTTCATTGGTTTTGAATACAGATGCTCTTGTGTAACAGCAGTGCTTTCCAGCCCATTGCAAATTTAATAAAAAGGAAAGCACATCACAGACATTTCATACCTTATTCCGTGCTCCACTTAACCCATTGGCTAAGGGAACCGGATGTGTCCTGTGTTAACTCTACGGGATTTTCAGAATCTCGGAGGCAACGGGTTAAATTATCTCAACGACTGTTCATTCGCGTTTTTAGTGGAAAACTAATCAAAGTTCTTTTCCACTGGTCGTGTTTGCTTGCACAGGGTGTGTTCCACTTATGGTTTGTCCTTCCATGTCCACCTTGTAAACTTTTATGGTTCTCCTGCACGTCTTCCACCTGATTTACATTCAGGTTGATGCATTGATGTAGCACTGCAAACTTGGAATGGGCTGAAAAGCACTGCTGTTACATAATTGACTGTGTATTCAAAACTAATGAAGTGAGACCAATGAAATTTTCACAAAAGTTAGAAAATAAAATGGGCTATCTAAATCTGAACACTAAATATAGAATGACACTTGATATTAGCTTTAATTTAGCAGTCTATGAGAGGGACTTTTTTTTGGGGGGGGGGGGGCATGCTGTATTTTGCCCTCCCGGGGGGCAGGGACTGTATTGCACCATGTGGTGGCAGCATACTGACATGACCATGAGAGTTTATAAATGTGTTTGCTTGCTACAAATAGTAAATTGTCACAAGTCACAAGCACAGAATTATCAATCACATAAAAACCTTTGTTTTTGTCAATGGTTTATCTGACTTGACCATATATGGGTCGTAAATATTAAGAGGGTTTTCAATGAATGGCATCATCAATGTGAAGTATATGTACGACAACCATATAAAAAAGGTTCATGCCTGGGTTTGGAACAAGCTACAAGCACTATTCACAGGTAGCAGTAAAGAATTCTATATTGTCTATGCAAATTAACAACACTTCATAAAAATAGCTTAAACTATGAATGTCAGAAACAATACCAATATGATATACTGTTCAGCTTTTTGACATTTACACATAGAAAGACTGGTGTAGACCAAAGTATATAACTATCTCTTTGTCTTTAAATATAAATATATCTGAGTAAAGGCAACATATTTATACCTTGACCTCTTTCAATAGTACTATTTTCTGCATACAGTATTTTTATATATCTGTGTATATTTGTGCCAAATATATTTTTAACAATATCAATACAAACAAACTGTTTGTAATTCATAACATAAATATATTTCAATACAGTCAAAAACAATGAAATACATTTTCAGAATTTGTCACTATCTAACTCTTAACCAGCTTCTATCATATCATTTGAACGTGCAGAGGAAATCTCAATACTATGATTAATAATGATAAAAACCCCCTCTTGCTCTGTATTGTAGAGGAACAAAACGGTCACTGATTGATTATAAGATTTATGATTGCTGAGCATTTTAAATCCCTTTGTTTTCATGTAAACATGGATAGATACATACATATATATGCACTAGTGATCATGTCAGTAAGATAACTGTATTTATAATCTGAAATAATAAAATGGCTGAAATTTTAATTCTCCTCTCATATAGGATAGTTAGGATATACAATCATAAAAGCAATGTAAAAAATATACTGAGATCAGAAGACATTTGAGGTATAGAAGGCAATGGAAAGTATGAATAAAACCTACTAATTAAATCTGGACATCATCATAGTATATTAAAAAAAATACCAACTCAGTCAGAATGTTCCAGTATAAAATGGCACATTTGGTTCTGCATAAGAAAAGTGTGCTATTAAAAACATTGAAATCCACATACCACTATTTCATACTGTCTATAGCCTACAGACGACATGAAATACATATTTTTAGGTTTCAGAGCCATTGTTATTCAAAGTGAATAACATTTCACATAAACAGAAGTACACTATTTGGAATAATTGCCTATTTTTTTTATTCATCAAACCATGACAAACTACTACTACTACACCAATTTTGAATTGTGGGACTTTCCATACAGTTTATACCAAAATAATGTACTTCAAACAATATACTAAACAATATACTGTACTTGAGACCACACAAATTTGAGATCAAATGTTATTCTTGTTTTAAAATTATGATTTAATGTCTGTAATTGCCTTTATCTATCAAAGACAGGCAGAAATACACATATCACGCAACATTGCAAATTAACATTTAACACTGTCCATCATTACAGTTTCAAAGAAATACCTAGTTCAAGGTGCTGTAAAGTAGACTAACAAACAACTTAGAAAATGAGGTATTCTGAATCTGTGTCAATAGTTGTTGTGTGAAAAATAAGTGACACTTTTTATCTAATTCATCTACTATTGTTGATAATTAATGTATCTGGGGAACATAAATATCTATTGGATGTTTCTTCTGTTATTTTATGAGGATCAATTATACACCATTACATTGAGCTCTTTTACCGGCTTCCAACTCTTTATGTGCTTCATTGGTCGATTGGCAGTTACGGCAGAGTGCTTGATTTGTAGATCAGCACAAATCCCATACTGCAATTATCGCAATAAATGGTATCACACAGTCTGGCTCAATTCAAGTCATTCAAACATATCATATGTCAAAGGGCCAGGTCTTGTGTGTAATTATAACAAGAATATGTTTTTGAACTTAAAGGCATTGTATAACAATGTTTCCAGTTTAAAAAAATCTGAGCTACATGATTCCCCATGCTACTAGTGTCTTTGATACGGTCTAAAAATGAAACCCTGAAAAAATTGCAGTGTAAAACCATCATTAAGTGCTTTAAAAAAGTGAAAATCATTGAGAGACCATTCCAGCTTTTCTCCATAGACTGCTGTGTTGCAGAATTTCCTATCGCCCGATACAAAATTAATGTGCCAATTTGTATCTGTACATATTGTACTAGTGACAGCATAATTGTCCAAATTTTTGTGTTCGAGGGTGTTTATTTTTCCATTCAAACACTGTCAGATATGTCAGATAGCAAAGTTCAACAATTTTTTTAACGGGTCTTCCACAGTGTTATATAGTGTCTTTAAAGCCCGAGTAAAGTGTTGGTAAAATGTAAAAAATGACTTTCTTTGTAATTATGTTTTAGATAGATCTTTATATTCTAATAATGCCCTGAAGTTTGCTTGCTCTGTAACTCCCATGTCGGCGGTGGGGGGGGGGGGACCCCAACATTTCCCATAAGTAATGTACATACCACTAAATGCACTCCGATAATTTAAACATCCTAACTTGTCACTATAAATAATTTTGTTTTCTGATGTCTGGGGTGACAATAGAATACTTTGTGAGAGATTGACAAACAAGTTGTCTGGTTGACCAAAACTATACTTGGGCTTTAATATTTATAAAATATCATGGTAACACCAGATTTGGTATAAAGCACATAAAGATTTCATATCTCAAAACTGTGCACTCTTGATATAGGACTATGAGTGACAGATATTGTCACCTGAAAGCCCAGAGGGCGCTATTACAGTACAAAGTAAATAGCAGTAGTGTCCTTCTGATTCTAAGCCAAGTACATGGTCATATGTACTGATTTCAGTGTTGTGAGTTGACGGCCCAGTTGTAGCTCATGTAGGTGACTTTGAAATCCTTACTCTCCATTACTTCCAGCATTTCTTTCTTCTTCTTTCCATCGGCAATCACTCTGGATATAAAGTGGGCAACCTGTGTAAAAAAGAGAAAATACAAAATGGGAGGGTGAAGATAGTCAGCTGTGTTAGGTCTGAAGATTTATAGCAAACAAGTGGGCAGTTTCAAAATCAGAGCAATCTATACATCCGGAACAGGGGCGGTGCCATGTTAAAATCTTATGGAGGGTGAAAATGTCCCCCCCCCAAACCTTAATTTCACAAATGACACTGCAGAACCCTGTAATTTTCTGTATTTTGAAAATACTATGGAGGTAGCTGTCCCCTGCCACCCCCCTGAAGATACCCCTGATCCACACCTGTATCTGGATAACTTTGCCCCTGATAATTATCCAGTAGGATACTTCCTCTGGACGACTACCATCTAGACAGCTACATCCGTAGGATTATTAACCCCCCCCCCCCCGGGACAATTACCCTGGACAACTAACCCCCTAAGGCAAGTGGGCAGTTAAAAAATTACATCAATCTGTACATTGAAAGCCGCATCACGGTTGCCACATTATCCAATTCTCAAAATGCCAGATTAAATGCCAAATTTGGTGAAAAAATGCCAAATTTGCAAATTGATGCATTTCATGGGTAGCATACCTAAGATAATGGTAAAAAAATAATGTTGTAATCAATTTAAAACACATTTGAAACCTTTGCTGCTGCCTAAAGTTTGAGTGCCATGGTTTACGCGCAGCCAGATTATGCACGTAAAGTACATGTGTGCCGCCACTTTTGGACCCTTGTGGCATCTATTTTACTGACAATTGGTTATCATGATGATTTCTTAGGTATGCCATTGTAAAATGCCAAAAAAAATGCCAAAAAGCCATTTGGCATGCACTTTGCATTCTCCAACAACAAATGCAATAAAAAAAACGCCAAATTTGGTGTTCTTCGTGTTAAAAACGGCAAACTGGCAACCCTGAGCCACATTCAGACAATCATGTCCCTGAAAATTACCCTGTAGGACAACTCCCTTAGACAACGGCCATCCAGACAGCTACATTGCTAAGATAATTACCCCTCTCAGACAACTACCCAAGACAACTAAGAGACAAAGTAGGCATTTTCAAACTTAAATCAATCTATACATCCAAAGCAGGGTTGGCAGGTAAATACCAGCTGGTAAATACCGGGTGGTAAATACCGCTTTGCTATTTTTCACAAAAACAGGAAATACTTGGAACTACAATCAAAAAGTTATTTCTTGAAGGATAATAACTAAGAAATGTAGAGATTGTTGTGCAATAAATGTGATTCAACACAAAATACGACAAAAAAACTAACTTAACTGATGGTGGGGAACTAGGGACTCATTCTGATTGGTGGGACAAATTTCTTACACAGCCAAGTCAATACTAAAAGTAGGAAAATCTAAAAATCACCTTTCATTTGAGAAACTTTTTCCAATCATTTCATTCTCAAAATATAGTTGAATTGCTCCATAAATCCAGAACACTTAAAATAGCATACCCCAGACAGTTGTTGATTTTGTCCCTGTATTCAGCAAGATGAGGGCCACACCCCACAAAAAGCTACATGTAACACTTGCATAATGTACAGTTAACTGTAGTAATGTACATACTGTATGTACAATGTGTGAATTAATAACACTGGATTAAGTTATTATCACGACTGAAAATTGAAAAGAGGTTTCTAACAGTCTTTTCATCTGAAATTTATCAATTCAAAGTGGATTTATGTAAGAACAGTACAAATGAAGGGCATTAATGACCTCTTAGATGACCTTGTTCAACTTCAATAGTACACTGCTAGGTATAGCCCACGTATTTCCCAGTATTTCCCAGTAATTCCCAGGTATTTCCCAGTATTTCCTGGTATTTCCTGGTATTTCCCAGTATTTTCTGCCTGGGTAGGAAATACAGGTATTTCCCAGGAAATTGCCAACCCTGATCCAAAGATGTATACGGACAACCACCCCCCTGACAATTACCCCGTAGGACAAGTCCCATGGATAACTACCACCCGCACAGCTACATATCTTTTTTTTTAATAATTAACTTTAAGATGCTAAATTCTCCTCTTTCTTTCTTATCTTTTTATATTTGGATATATTTGGTGTACCAGATCTGATGTACAAACCACAACTCTGGAAAAACATACCTCTTTATCATTCTTGCCGAAGTCCTCTTTGTACCACTTGAAGATCCGGCTGAATTTGAGTTCCTTCTTCTTGACGTCCACCTGACAGCCATCCGGACTTTCCAGGAAAGCCTCTCCAGCCAGCTTGAGTTGGTTATCAATATCCTGGTGAAATAAATGACCAATTATGGCAATGTGGGTGTGTTAAAAGGTGTAGAGCCTTAACAATTCTGTACTTGTAATTGGGTCCAGAACAAACCATGGATTTGTTGATGAGTGTCATCAAGCACTTGTGCAAAACAAAGAAACAAACAAACTCACAAACAAATAAACAAATTAACAAACAAGCAAACAACAAACTGTAGAAAAAGATTCATTGGCTCCCATATAGTTGGCAATAGAAAGTACAAGTCTAATCTGGGTACATGACAACAACATGTCTGGAAAAGTCACAAACTTAGCAAACAGTGAGTGAGGTGAAATGATGAGAGAAGGTAGTGAAGGAGGAGAAGTGAGAAGGGGGCTTAAATTTTAAATCTTTAACTCTGTGCACCATATAAAATCCCACCGTGTTATGGTATTTTTTAAACATTAACCTGTTACAGGAACTGGACGTGTCCCGATTAACTCCATGGGATTTTAAGAATTTTGGAGGCAATGGGTTCATTTAAAAAAATCCACAGTCCTGTGGTAATTGCACACAAGACCTGGGCCTTTGATTTATAATATGTGTGAATGACTTGCCAGATGTCCATTGTGCTCAAGAATGGATTGAGATAGATTATTTAATACAATTCACTGTAGCTATTATACTACTTGGAAATTTGCGGCAGTTTGCAAATGAAGCACAGCAATGAACATGTCAGTTGGCTCACAAAACAGATAAGAGTAAATAAGAAAACTTTATTTTTATGTAATCTATGATATGGGGATTCTGAGAACTGAGAGAGCAATGGTGAGAGCGAAGTATGGTGTGAAGCTGATGGACAGGAGGAAGACTGAGGATTTGATGCAGATCAGTTGGCAAAGGCAAATGGAGTATGTTGATATAGACATGTGTTTAGGACAGATGAGGATTATATTTTAAAGCCACTGGCTAACATTTACAACAGTTAAAAAAAATGTGAGCTACATAATCCTCCATGCTCCAAGTGTCTTTGATAAGGTTAAAAATGAAGTCCTGAAAAAAATTGCATTTCAAAATGATTATTTAGTGCTTTAAAAAAGTGAAAATCATAAGTTGACAGGATTCACCTGCCCATTTCCTCCCATAGACTTATTGTGTGTGGACCCAGGCTATTGTTTACTTGCCCCGAGTACTAATTGTTCATTCATTCATATCTTACCAGTGGCAGCATAAATTTCAAAACTTTTGTATGCTAGGGTGTTTACTTGTCCATTCAAACACTACTATGTAGCTCAGATAGCAAAGTGTGACGATTTTTTAATTTGAAGCTCCACAATGTTAGCCTACCACTTTAAGAAGGGTTTTTGAATTTCAGGTGGAAGGTCTGAAGATGAGGGGGCGACCAAAGAAAACATGAAAGAAGCAAGTGGTGAAGAAGAGCAGGAGGGTTGGCTGAAAGAGGATGATGCGCCAAATAGGGCGAAGTGTAGGGATGGGGCAATCTAAATGATGCACATGTTAGATTTGGTAGAAGCAGTGGATCAGTTGGCAAAGGTGAATGGATTATGTTGATATGGAATGTGTCTAGGACAGAGGCTGATTATGTGAATCCGGCGAACCCCGTAATGGTAAAAAAAATTGGATTAAAAATCTGGATCTCACTACCTTTGAACTGTATGTCTTGATGGGAGGGCAGCTCTTGGCCCCGCACACCAGAGCGAAGTGGATGAGAGGTTCGGGGAGGTGTAGTGCCACCTTGAGGCGAGGATCGTGCTTGGAGAAAGGCTTCGAGAGCGCTCCGATGGGCTTCCTGTTTGATCTCAGGACTCCGTTCTCGATGTCGTTCAGCGAGTACAGGTGACCCCCGATGATATAACTCACATAGTTGAAAAACTACGATCAGTGCAGTATCAATCAAGGAGAAAAAGGAGAAGCGAAAATGTGTGACAATGACTGCCAAGATGTCATTCACAATATTTCTTTTTCAATTTAGGTTTTATTGCCAGTAAAAGAATATATGAAACAGAAAGTCTGAAAAGTAAAAAGTTTGATTTACAAATAATATACAACATGAAAATACAATAATATGGCAACTTTAATTTGATATTGCACTGTGTTCAACCATAACTTAAATGTCAATTTGCAAAACAGATTTTTGATGAGGAAGGTAATTGTTGAATTTAAGTGATTATCATTAAAAGGTATAAAGCCATATAAGAATGACTACAGATATACAAAAAATATAACCTTAAATCCTAATAAGTAAAATTATGCCTTTATAATTAGAATCAAAAGGTGTCAGAGAACCAAATGTAAACATAAACTAATAGTGAATGATATTATGTATGGCAATAACCAAATCTGCACTAGTGAAGAAATACCAAAAAAAAATTAAATAAAATCAGTATGTAATATATTATGCTTTCACTGTATGAATGCGTGTGAAAGGGTATGTGTGTGTATGTACATTTAAAAGCATGAAAGGCATGATACGTAGAAGTAAAAAAAATGCACTAAGAATATGTGCATGTATGTATGTATATTAGGTAAGTATCTGTATTTATGTAAGCTTGTAAGAAAATGTTTCTGAAAATAAAATACTTAAGATACTATCAAAATTATAGTGAAGGTGTTGACTAACAGGTTCATGCCAGCACTACTCATGCCCTGGCCTGTCATTTTCAGTGCAAAGGCCATACCTGCCAACCAGTACAATTTTCAAGGGCAGTTCTGTCCTTATTACAGTTACTAGGCGGTGCCTTCAACAACAAAAACGTAGATTATAATAAGAATAGAACATGAACGACCAAAATAAATGAAACCAAATGCCTTGGTTACTGTAGTGATTTTAATACAATGCCCTAATTGTAATGGAATGATGTGTTTACATTCACTGTTGAGTGACGGAACAAAAGGTATGTTTTATTCATGTTTTTTTCCTCATAAGAAAACTTTTGTGTAGCTGTTTCAAATATTTTTCTCATTCACACTCTAATTTCATTTTTTTTAAAATCATGTAACCTTTTATTGTTTACCATACCGCCTCATAACTGTAATAAGACCAGAACTGCCCTGGAAAAATCGTATTGGTTGGCAGGTATGAGAGGCATAAATAAAGAAATTGGTCCATATTTCTCTCCTCACCTTGTAACGCTGCCACATGTTGCTCGGAGGTCCTATCTCCACGTATGCATGAATGACGAGCGCATTGTAGATGTTGATGAAGAAAGCCAACTTCTCCTCCCGACTGGCTGTCTCCACGTTGACCCGTGATAGCTCTGCCGTCAGTCGCTTGTACGTAGCAAACTTTGGACTCTGTGCAATACCTTTGTAATTCACACTCTGTAAAGTTGAGAATTATTTTGTGGTAATGATAGAGCAGAGGGCTTTTTATGTCAACATCAGAATCACCATGATGACCCACATTTATGAAAACTAATGGAAAATATGAACAAAAACGTTTCTAGCTTTATAAATAATTCTTGTTTCAATATACAAAATTGTGTTCCAAATTGTGTTTTTTTTGCCAGCACTATACCCTGAGTTACCAAACTGACTAAAAGCTATTTTTGTAGTGTGATTTTCAATGTTGAAAAACTCTTAATGCAAAATGTTGTTAATTTTTTTTTTACTACAGAAAAACCTTTGAAATGGCAAATTCAACATCAGTTTCACTTCGCTTTTTGTCAGTTTATGTCCATATATTGTGCACTGTTGCAAAACCTGCCCCATTATTAAGCAACTGTACTATCAATCGACAAAAGAGGGCTCTACTTAATATTTGCCCTAGGAACCATGTACCGCATCAAATAAGGTTTGAAGACAATGACTTCTTTTGTCAAATTACTATTCCTTTCATCTGACATGGGTTCCAGCAAGATCTCTGCCCTCAAAAATCTTTGCCCACTATGCCACGTTATATACGGAACCACACAATCAGTTCCACAACTTGAGGACTACGGGAAGTCTTTTTCAATGTTTGCATTACAAATTTGTTTACCTTGCCATCATCCGACAGGAAATCATTGTACAAAGCCAGTATCAGTCGCCGTAGGTCTTCACCTAACTCTGACGCTGTGGGAACAAAATCCAAAAAGTAAGTCATATGATAAAGTAAGAGAATACTTTAACTAAATTTACTTGACAACATTAGCACTGTCACTTTGTCAGTATTAATCACTGCCAAAGAAAATATTAGATTCATATGTTATGTCCTGAAATTTGTGAGTGACTGCATTGAATATGGCAAATACAAAAAATACATATATATCACTAGTAAATTCCCTGGTCAAAATGGTTATTTCAAAGCAGTAAAAATGAAAATGTCACAATTATCTCAGTTAATATGATTTCTGCTTACCCATAAAATTGATATCTTTATTGTAGGTTGTCTTAAATACTTTTACAATCTTCTGAGTATGAATTTGAATTATTTGAAATTATAACTACAAAAAAAAAATAAATATAATTATATCCCTCCATGAATATTCATGAGGATTTTCTAAAATGCAATTGGTTGATTGATGCTAATACGATCAAAAATTATTTCACTAGAAATTAAAAATCCTCGCCAAAGCTCCGTATATTTTTCACTATTTTGTCCGGGCAGCACTGCGCATAGTGCGCATGCTCATTACCCGGAAACAAAAAGGTGTGCGATCGTCGCAACACTGAAAAAGACAATTTGAGTGTTTAATTTCTTTGTTATTTTATGATTTTAATGTTATTTTTACATTCCATTGGTGTTGTGATGAAGATTTCATATTAACCCTTCGAATTATTAGCTCCAATTTATGAATCGTAAAATTGAAATGCAAATTTTTTACAGAAATTCGACTCGCATCGCATACGGCTGCGGCTTACTGTGCCAGCCCGCACGCGACGTGTGTGGGCTGTGTACATATTGCACAGCAAATTCGTCGGTTGCGTACAATGTGGCTGTTCTCTCCGTTTCGGAAGCAGACGGCGGTAATCTACGCATTACAATTTATTAACTCAACACTACTTTTGGAGTTCGCGTATTTTTAATTTTATTAAGTCGGAGGGATATAAAACATATGTGAGCCGCTCCGACGGTAGGAGGCAAAAGTCGCAAAAATCATTTTCTGTTTTTTGCTTGATTCAAAATTTCCATATTCTTAGCTTTAAAACGATATATAACACTTGAAATATACGCAAAAGGAAAGGGGCGAAAAACACGACCGAAAGTTCAATTTTTAGACAACGCGCCAAGGAAGTTAACGGAGAAATTGGTGTTTAAAGTTTCACCATGAATTCAAACTCAGTCGGGCGCGGATGCGCCCTTGAATAAGTGATATAATTCCTAAGGGCAATTCCGTGAATTACTGGACAAATCACAAATTATATAAATTGGTCTATCTCGAATCGTATTACATTTCAATGGTTTGAATGGTGATGAATCATGAAGACACAATGGGGGACATCATTTCTACTCTAAATTTTACATCTTCAACAGCACCCTCTAGGAGAATCAGAACCATACATGAAATACCACATGTGGGACTAGTGTGACTAAATCTCAGTTTTATGAAAAAGTATCATTTATTCTACAGTTTTTCCATGCCAACAGCGTCTTCTCATTGTTTTGAAAGTAATAAAGCCCCACATATGCATACTAAATCTGATAAAGACATGAATAAACGCAAATTTGTGTGGATGGACAAAATGTAACGTAACTATTAAACCGTAACGTAACTAACCATGTTTTTGATGTTGTAGTTAAAAATGAAATGATTTTTATCAATAAGTTATATATCAAATGACTTATCAAGATGCCAGAAATATTATGAATACCACAGTTTATTTCAGTTGAAAACAGGTTGAGGAAACTTTGAGGACAAAGACTTGTCATTTTTTTCCATGTCCTCTTTACGTAACGTAACTAACCATAATTAAAGTTCTTGTTATTACCCACTGAAACATGTCTCATGATTTTGCTTGATGTTGTGAAGTAGGTGCCAGTCTAGGGAATTGACAGTACCAAAACAGAAAAATAATATCAAAGTGTATTCATGCAAGAGCCAAATGTTGAGTAATGTTTGTCATAAAGTGTAACGTAACTAATCACGGAATTGCCCCGAAAAAGTCCTTAGCAACCGGGGCTTCACCTGCATCAAAAAAGTTGAAAATTGGCACGGTGACAGACTGTACTCTTGTCCAGTTGTATGCAAACTGTCAAGTTCATTTATTAATGTTTACAGTGGAAAGTTTAATGATGAATGTGACGATGTAAAACGGAACTACCGCTAATCTGCAGCCATTCGCCGCAAATGTGTCGCTACAATCATAGCAATCTTTAATTTAATTAATCTTAATATAATTCATTATGGAAAAATAGTGTTTTCATTGTTTTTGATATTGATGTTGTGCTAAAATTTCTAAAAAGAATAACAAACACAAACACCGTATGTAAATTTAACGCTACAACCCATTTCTTGCTGTATGTCACTGTATAGCCATTTGCTGCGGCAATTATACCTACAGCAGTTTTTGTTGTCGTTTCCAGTTTTATGAGAGAACATCACTTTTAGCTTTCACTTGAGTCATGTAAGAATTGCAGAGGACGAATAGTTTTGCGAGATCATTATTTGTTAAGTCTGAAAACCAATAATAATTTGTGTAAGATTGTGCGTTCTGTATTTTTTCATAATTCAAACACACCACCTTTCCTATAGCAGAAATAAAAATACTTCCATAGCAATACATGAAATCCTTGTATGCTACTGGTTCTTTTTTTAATTATCCATGTGTTTTGCTGGAAGCGGTGCAAGACCATGTACATGTATATAATTTATGGGGTATGGGTATGCAAGTTTCTCGTAGACCCTTTTATGCTTCTTACGTAACTCTCATCCCTCAACAAAAGAAGTTTGAAACGCTTTCTATAGACAGGGGATTAACATGCGTAGCACTGCCTGGCCGAGATCCGGGTCTATTGTTTTCTTTTTTAATAGTTGTTTGTGTATTATCTACTTAACCAGTTGCAAACAAACTAACTTGAAAGAGAGAACACTCACCGTTTTCAGTTTCAGCAAGGTACAATACTTTCTTTAATTATCTTAACTCTTAGATTCAAACCAATGTAAAAAGGGAGGCACGAAAATAATTCACACCTCTCTCTGCGGTAGCGTCCACTTTATATAAATCTGTATTGTGATAGGCACTGGATTGTTGAAAGAGAGATTACGCATTTTTGTTCTTAAAATTTCCCTATAGCATTCCGAAATCAAAGAGAGAATTCCAAACAATTTCTATGTCAAAAGTATGGGACGTACACTCGGGCGTTTGATTACAGGGGGAAAAAGGAGTGTGTTTAATGAATAGAAATTCTACACGAGCATTAGGACGGAGTAGCTGTACCACTCCCGAGCTTATTCAAATTTATTTTCATTCATGTTGTTTGATTAAAAAAGTAAAGCATTACATGTTCACGCATACAGTCACACACCAAGTATACTGTCTGTGAAAAAGCTAGGATACTGGAAATACGCCGCGTGCCGATGTCACGTGACACTGTCCTTAGCAACCCGGTTTCGGATGATTGTTCGCTCGAACGACAACTTGACCCGTCGAAAAGGGTTTGGAAAATCGCTATTTTGGGGTATTTAGAATTCGAATCCAAAGCTGAAACTCACACATTAGATAGAATAGATATCAAACTTTCCAAAACTGAAATAAAAAAAATTCACCAAAATAGTGGTATGGGTTGGTTTTTGGCATTTTCTGTGATTTTGTCCGTTGCAACTTTTGCCCCCTAACGTCGGAGCAGCTCACATATATACCAATCATTAAGTTTGAAAGTATAGTGGCAATTACCTATCTTCGGATGGACTGGCAGTAATGTATTTCCTCGGGACTTCGCCCCTTGGAAAAATATTACTATGCCAGTCCCTCCTCAGATAGACAATTTCCACTATACTTTCTCACAGTTTGGTATATTTGTATATTATTCTCCACCTCCATAAACTCTACAAGAAAAGTAATATGGGAAACAATTTAAATCCTACAAATAATGATGTTAGATATTGATTTCCTTCCATTGAATCAAGTACTGAAAATAATGTGAAGTAGTATGATTTGGTCATTCGTTGAGAGGGTAGGGCAATCTATAGTTTTACATACATGGTAAAAAATGACATTTCATCCACTTGTGCTATTTAGATAGACCTATATCACATGTCCTTGATCAACTGAGTTTCCTCTGAGTCCTGCTTCTGATATATGGAATTTGTAGTATTTGCACAAACTCTCAAGATTTGGATCCTGGGTTCAGGACTAGTTTCCCGTAGGACAACTCCCCCGGGACGACTCCCACTTGACAACTCCCCCAAAGGTCAACTCCCCAGGAGGACATCTCCTCCAGAGATTCACTCCCCCTGGACAACTCCCCTCGAGGGAATTGTCCTCCAAGGGAGTTTGTTCTCAGGAGAAGTGGTCCTTCTGGGAGTTGTCCTCTGAGGGAATTGTCCTGGCACGGGATCCTGACACCAGCTCACCTGGTCTTGGCTCACACTCGCTGGCCAACCCAGAATTCAGTGCAGAGCTCTCCTCATGCTCCAAGAGCTTGTACAGGTTCTTGTCATCGTCCACGAATAAACCATCGTCTTTTCCCTTCGCCACATTTCCGAATCCTCTGTCCAGAATCTCCTGTCCCTTCATAACAGCCTGAGAACGCTCTGTGGCAGAGAACACAAATAGAATGTGATTAGAATAATTATAATTAATATAGCTACATAATCTTATTCTTATGTATTGGAAGGTATTCAGTCTCCACTAAATGATACACGAATCAGGTCTGGCAGTCAGACCTAGTTCAATGGCTGTGTAAAATTCAAATTCAGTGAGCGACACTACGTCATTGCATTCTGTTTCAACTTTATCAGCACTTATTTTCATGAAACCTGACTTTTCAGTGACGAGACTTTTGTGAGAGGTGAAGATTTATGTGAATCTTTACTGTACATTATACATGATTTAACCCTAATCAGCCCGGGCTTTTTTGAAATTGCAGTAGCCCGGGGGGGGGGGGGGGCTAATTTGGCCCCCACTTCAGATCTCGGTCGCGGATCGAGCGATCGCCGCGAAAATTTGCACGTGCATAGAGCCGGACGTAATCTCCAAGACTGTATAGTTAGATTTTTGAGAAATAATTATCTTCTATTTTTAAGTAATTAATTATGCATATTTGTGTATAAAATCATATTTTTGCCTATAACTCCCTTTTTTGGTGATAATATTCTTTATGACGATTCAGACAGTGACTCTGTGCAAAGAAATATGCTGAAATCAGAATTAATTTGCTATGCTATTTATGGTTTCAACTGAATTTCGTTATGTTTCGCTTTTTATCGACCTTCTTCTAGTTTTTTATTGGCTTGTTTCGATGAACATTTCTCGGGGACACTTTTGGGATCATAAACAGAATAAAATTAGTTAATTTCAATCAGTAAAAGTAAAAATAATCATACACTTATGAATTTGGGCTAAAAACACAATTTGCATTAAAATAACACACGATTTCACGTTTTTGAGTGATTTTTGGTGTGACATGCAAGTACGAAAAATTGTGTAACTCCGGAACCGTGTACCCGGACGTCGCGAATTTGGTCTCAAAAGATGCGCAACACTTGAAAGTAAAAAGTCAGCGAGCGACACAGTCAAAAAATTTTGCGCGGCGGAATGGTCGCAAACTTTGTCCGGGGGGGGGGGGGGGGGTCCCCCCCCGGCCAGATAGGGTTAAGGTTATTGGTTGAAAATTTATTTCAGGTGTGCAAATCATGGATATAATCTTTAAACTAATCCACTGTAAATTTCCTCACCCATATGCTTGTCCTTTACTAGCCAGTCCACAAACTGGTTGCCCTGGAAGGAATTTTTGTAGGTGCTGAGTCCCCGTCGGTGGTCCCTGATGACTTCGGTCAGTTTGAGGTCTCGTATCAACTGGGCAGTGTGGTCCATCTCGCAGGTAAAGTCCATCTCACCTACAAAAAGATATCAAAGAAGAGTTTCCTTCATACATTAACTGATTAATTGCAAATTGCATGCATTGTATTGCTGTTGTATTGTTATCACACATCCGTTAAAGGCAAGGTTCACCCTGACATAAAGTTGGTTTTAATTGAAGCAGAACAATGAGAGAAACATATTAATGAGAGTTTGGCGAAAATCCACCAAAGAATAACAGAGTTATGAGGTTTCAAAGTTTTAAATTTGTGACGTCACATGCGAGCAGCTTCCCATATATCATGAATATGAATTCCATAAATTGCAATTTTTTAATGGTTCATGATAATTGAATGAGGGCTTTTTCATAGAAGCATGTATGAAATAATGTTTTTGATGAAATATTGAATGCACATTTAAAATCATTTTCAAATTTCTGAGAACACGGCACTTTTATGGAATTTATATCACGACATATGGGAAGCTGCTCGCATGTGACGTCACAAATGTAAAACTTTAAAATTCCATAACTCTGTTATTCTTTGATGGATTTTCATCAAACTTTCATTAATATGTTTCTCTCATTGTTCTGCTTTTATTAAAACCAAGTTGATGTCAGGGTGAACCTTGCCTTTAAGTTGCCATTGCACTGTTGTCACAACTTCAGTGCAGTGCCAATGTCATGTTAGCATAAGTGCTTCTGCTAACATTGTGTCCTAAATCGAGAACTATTTCCAGTCATGCCTTTGTTTATTCCCTTTATTACATTTGAGTAGTTATGGTATCACCAGGAAAGGACCGAGAGGAAAAGAAAAGGCCATTTTCTTTTTAGTGGTCCAGGGAGGAAAAGTGGCTTGGTGGGTACACTTTCTTCGTACATGTACCACTGCATCAAAATGCAACAGATTTTACACAATTAAAGTACAGAGTAGTAATGACTAATGAGGTAAAATATAAATAAACATACCATCCTGGTCCTCTTTTTTATGACTGTCATCTGGAATTTGCAGTGCATTGGCTGGTGGTGCATTGTTTCTTACATCTTCAATAAGAGCGTTCAGGCGGTCTTTGTCTTTAACCTACATATGAAAACAAATTTTGTAAGAAGGAAGAGGGAAGTCTGTGTTTACAGATGGTGTCTGTGATTGATTCACACACAAAATGTGTGTTTGCTAAAATTTGATCCATCAGAGAAAAGAAAGAAAACACAGTATTCAAAATGTGGGATTCATAATTTCATACAGTATCATATACCTTTTGAATATAAAAATGAATCCGTTGTTATACACCAGTTGTAAAAGTTGGAAAACTTCATATTTGAATTTGGATGCACCATGCGCTACCCCGGAGTATCATTTTACTCCGGGACATCACATTATGTAGCACCCTATTGTGTCTATTTGAAGAACAATTGAATAGTAAAGGTGCAGGCGTTGCATTAGTGCACAACATACAGACATAAACTGACCCCAAAATCAGATGGAAATTACATTAAAAGTGTTACTTTTAATTTTAGGGCCTTTTGTGTTGAATAATTCCACTTTAACAAAACATTTTACTCATAATGAGCTTTACAACATAGAAAATCGCACTAAAATCCAATTTTTAGATGATTTGGTAACCCAGGGTATAGCACTGAAAACAATATATGAATAATTCAAGAAAAAGGCAGATTTCTGTTCGGTACCCCAGGCCAGGGTACCATCATCATCATTTGTTGGTCAGTGACAGTGTCTTTTTTTATCATAGTATGAGTAGTTACACACCTGACAGTACGGGCGCACATCCAATATCGGAGACTAGACTCTCTCCAATTTTGGAGAGACTCTCCTATATCAGAGACTTTTTCTGCTCTCCAATTTTGGAGATAGTCTCCAATATTGGAGACTTTTTTTGTTTATTTACCTTATCTAATACATGAATACCGTTATTTGGCGGTTTGGCGATTTTTGGCTTTTTTCAAGCTATTTTATGATGGAATAGGCTCCCGAACGGCGACCGTTCCGTTCGCGTCGACCCCAAAATTCGATGCGGCGATAGTGTTTATTGTCTCAGGGGCCCATTGTTTTTGAGGAAAATGTTCCAGAGGCCGATTTTTGAGGGCATTTCTCCGAGTCTTTTTGCCGTACCATCGTACGAACCTGCGCGTACAATCACCAGCGTAGCTCACGGTGAGAAATGCCAGTGTAGCCGGTGACGTCTTACAGTTTCGCCAAGGTTTTGCCAGTTTGGCGTTTTACCGACCAAAAATACTCACGCAATTCGGCATTCTCGCCCG
>JZLH01S0446225.1:0-23063 GCA_001188425.1 Eucidaris tribuloides
TACCTGGCACCTGAACGGCTATCCCTCGAACAATATCCGCCTTCGAAAACTGTCCTCCTGGACAACCCCCTGGACAACTACTCCCGGCCCTGGACAACACTACCACCCTGGACAACTATCTCCTGGACAAATCTCCTCCTGAACAACTATCCCCCTTCAGAACTACCCCCCTGGACTTCCAAGCGGACATTTATCTTCCCATGTAGGACAATTACGCATGGACAACTACCGCCTATAAGCCCAGGCCCTCTCATTAAATGAAAAACACCCGGGGGGGGCAGTCAAACATAAAATGCATGTACACATGCGTGACCAAATCATTTCAGACACCCGCCTAAACAAGTTTTTTTTCTAGTGTGCAAAATAAGCCCCCTAAAACGAGTTTTCGCGTGCTTCCATTTACACATTTTTAGCCTCCAAACATACCCTATAATAACGTTTTGAACTATAGTCTTTCCACAAAAAAGCTTCGGGAAAAACTACCCTATAATAGCGTTTGAAGGATCAGTCTTTCAAACGGCACCCTTTTTGTTTAAAGAAAATTCCGTGTTTTTTGATACCTGTGTGTTTGTATATGATCTTTAAGCTGCGTGCAGCGGCGCGGGCCGCGTCTAAAACTGAAAAATCACCGCCCCTTTAAACCGCGTTTTTTTTGTCACGCAAATGTGTACAAGCATTATTTGGACGGCCCTCGGGGGATGAAAACAACCCTCATCCAGGTAATTGTCGGGGGGGGGGGGGGGTCGATATCCAGGTAGTAGTTGACGTTTGCAGTTGTCGTAGGTGTAATTGTCATTTTAACTCCAGTTGACTCTCGAGTCTTTACCTGAGTCATTGAAAGCAACAGATCAAACATTTCATCTTATAAGTAATTCTGGATATTGCAACCTCAAGCAAAAATTATGCAAATGCGTGCATTGTTAATGTTGGTTATCATTTCTTTCACTTGAAAACTTATATTGAATGCACAAAAGGGTTTTTTTGTAATTGTTTTCGAAGTCTGTAATACATCCAAAAAAAAAATACATCGAAGTCAAAAGAATTTGCGGTGGTCTCGAACCGCTGGATTGAAAAAAAAATACTTATATACAGGGAACGGGCTGACTTTTTATATTTTTTCTGGCAGATGTGCAGTGCGGTTTAAAAACGAAGTCAGCTTTGATCTGTTTGTGTACAGTACTTCTTTCAATGAGAAACTTGCCATAAACGTGTGTAAATATGTGAGGATTTGTTTTTATACTCTCGTTGAACGGTGTAGCGCATTATTAAAGGATGTGTGTTCACAATTTGAGTGAATAAGAATAAAACAAATATTTGCTTTATACTGCTCCTTTATTCTTCCACTCATCTCTCACTCTCGATATTTTTTACCCATTCATTTCAGATATCTAGATGTTAACAGGATATCTGTGCTCGAAGATGGATGTTTCACGGGTTTACGAAGCCTGTTTTTCATGTAAGAACATTAAATTCAAAATCTCATTTTAAATGTTGGTGTATATTTTTGTATCCACCCATAATTCTCATTGGTTACCTGTGGGGGGGGGGGGCGGAGGCCTCAAACGCTAGAGCACCTGTGAGTTACGTGCTGACTGGGCATGTCCCTCAAATTGTCAGTGAACGGAGACGCAGGAATCTACCCAGGCCTCACCCAGGTGGACCTGGGAGTTGTGATGGGAGGTACTAAGAAAACTTTAAATTTTCTAACTAATCTATGTTTCTGAGCCATAATAATTATTTTATTTTATTGTATTTATTATGA
Source organism: Eucidaris tribuloides (assembly GCA_001188425.1). NCBI lineage: Eukaryota > Metazoa > Echinodermata > Echinoidea > Cidaroida > Cidaridae > Eucidaris > Eucidaris tribuloides. Next base: position 1,763 of record JZLH01S0446225.1, read on the forward strand.
CTTGTAATGTGCATTTCAATGTTTTTCAAAATTACTCAATATTTACGTATTATTAGTATTATTTACGTAATAGTGCATGCATCGATGACGTCATGAGCTCTTGAAGTACATTAGAATATGTTTGAATAGTTTTTGCACTTTATAAATTTAATATTATTATTCTTGCTAAATCCTGTATATGTATACTTATATGTGAAATAGTGTCCAGGAAAAAAATTGTGTAGTAAGTCCTCTTCGGTAAATTTCTCAGCCGTAATTGCAATTGGATAAATTATAATCCCAATCCTCCTCACTACGGCAAAAGCTTGTCTCCGATTAATTTTTAAGTCATTCACGTCACATCCACTGAAATTGAAACATCCGTTACACAATCTAATGAGCCAAATGCCACTGCCGAGGGTCTGTGGTAGAATATTTGTTACATTCATGGAAAAAAGTTTGGAATATTTCTAATTTTCTAAAGGCCAAGCATATCTTTTGCATGCCTAGAAATTAACATTGTGTAAATGTACTGGCATTTAGAAGAAAATACCATCTGAGAATCTTTAGCAAAGTATAGGAGTTAGAAACTCAGTTGTGGTGAAATTATAGTAACCGTTAGACTCTGATTTGATTTTTTTTCTCGCGAGAAAAAAAATCCTACCATAGAATGTACACTAAGCGGCTATTGTTTTTCTTTCGCTTTTATTAAATTCTAGGTTATAACTGACCCCAGATTTCACAGACGACACACAGACACACACAGACACACACAAACCAGCGACCTCCCTGCACAAACACACACACACTCACTCACTCACACATGCACGCACACATACACACAAACATGCAGACACATATACACACTCACATACACACAGATACCCCCCCCCCGCCCTCCTACATTGTGTGTAAACATTCATAAAACATGCAAATATTCCATAAAAAAGAACCTGATGAAATTATTACGGTAAGTATTTTTGGAGCAGGTATTGTTTAAATCTCCTTTTAAAAACATTCACACTATTACTATTTCTTATATCTTCAGGTATGACATTCCATTGCTCTGGACCTTTAAAATATATAGTATTTCTAAAAAGAGATGTTCTGATTTGAGGTAGGTGAAAATTATTAGCTTTTCGTGTCTCGTGAGTATGGACTACGTCATTGAGAGAGAAGTGTTTCAGCAATGATGAGGGTAGTCTCCTGAATTTGGCTCTACTCCAGGACAAGAAACTTGTTCTTGAAGAAATTTGAAAACTGCATTTGGTAGAAAAAATATATTCCAAACTTTTGTCCATGACTGTATTATATTGGCGACGGAAAGTAAATCAAAAGTTTTGGGGTGCCTATATGATAACAAGCCTTATTTCATAGTGCGCATTATTTTATTTACGCCTGAACGCGGGTTGTGGGTCTTGGTTGTACTGGCATAGTTTCAGGTGGCGAGAATTTAATCTTGCGGAACATTATTCTTTTCTTTCTGTTTTTTTTTTGGTCGTCAAACTGATAACCACGTTGAGAGCTACACCAATCAAATAAATGTATCTTAACGATGCCGATGACATGTTTTGAATATTTTATTTACGAGACATAAATTGCTGATACTAAGAACAATTGGTCGCCGAAGAATTCACTGGGGTAAAGTACTGCATTGAGCTATATGCATAAAAAACTGGGAATTGCTTGTAAGGAGTTGCTTCGAGCATAAGATTAAAGGCAAGGTCCACCCTGACATCAAGTTGGTTTTAATCGAAGCAGAACAATGAGAGAAACATATTAATGAAAGTTTGGCGAAAATCCACCAAAGAATATCAGAGTTATGGGGTTTCAAAGGTTTAAATTTGTGACGTTACTTGCGAGCAGCTCCCCAAATGTCATGTAATATAAATTCCATAAAAGTGCCGTTTTCTCAGAAATGTGAAAACGATTTTACCTGTGCATTCAATATATTATTAGAATTTTTTTTCATACATGCTCCTATGAAAAAAAACAACATTCAATTATCATGAACCATTAAAAAATGACAATTTATGGAATTTATATTGCATGACATATGGGGAGCTGCTCGCATGTGACGTCACAAATTTAAAACTTTGGAACCCCATAACTCTGTTATTCTTTGGTGGATTTTCGTCAAACTTTCATTAATATGTTTCTCTCATTGTTCTGCTTCGATTAAAACCAACTTGATGTCAGGGTGAACCTTGCCTTTAAGTGCAGTCAATTTATGAAATCCGTATGCAGAACCTCGTACGCGGGACTGAAGTAACAGTTTTCACCCTATCAAGCCACTGCTTGAAAACGTATGTTTAAAACAAACAATTTGCTTGTTCTTACAGGCACGTTTGTTCAAGCTCTGTAATACCAACTTGAGCTTGAGCTATATGCATACGTTTTCAAGCAGACGCTTTATCATGTCTGTAGAATGAAAATTCCTACTTCCCGCGTGATAGGCCTAGATTCTACATACGGATTTCAGAAATCTTCATCTTATGCTTGAAGCAATTCATTACAAGCAATTCCGAGTTTTTATGCATACGGCCCATTGCCTTTGAGCACCCAAGGGCCCCCTTTGGGCTATGGCATGATCGGTTAGTGACGTAATGCCCTTCTTTCTTTGTTGTTGTTTCTTCTTTGCTTTCACCAGTGATGTGGGTGACAATGCCTTATCATACCTCAGACCTGGGACATTCAAGGACTTGGGACAGTCTCTGGAACGATTGTGAGTGTATTCTGTATTACATTCCACATACTAGGAATCTTGCAGTAGGATTGGTCAAGGGTAAATCAGCTTCACCGACATTTTGTCCACGGTACACTTGAAAAGAATATAATTGTAAAATGATCAAAATGTGGGTCAATACCAACAGACTGTATTGATAATTCTGGTTAATATACTATGCCCTTCATCCGACATTTTAGCTCATACTTTTTACTAATCTCTAAGTTCATGTGTTGAAGGCATAAACAATGCTTCCAGTTAAAACAAAATCTGAGCTAAATGATTTGGCCGCGGCTGAACATCTCCTTTGAAAAATCCTGTGTTCGCCTAGGCCCAGAATTGTATAATAATTGTCTCAGCGCCTTGTGTCCGTAACGCAATACAATATTAATATTGACAGAGTCATTGATTTTTTTTTAATCTCACGAATTGTTAAAAAATAGTGCACAGATATTCTGAGAATAAATTCAGTAAATGTATTGGGATTTTCTTTTTCTTTTCTTTTTTCTACAGAGCTATGTCTGATAATAATTTGACAACCCTCGACGCAACGGTATTCAGTGGTATCGAAAATAAGCTGTATATTGTGTAAGTATTCATATAACACTACATCATTAGAAACTACGAGACCGTGATAAATTTAAGGGTGTGATTTGCTATTGTGATTGTTTGAAGGTACATGATGGATTTTTAGTCTATCTTTCCGAAAATAGGTGGTTCACTTGTATTACTCTCTTTTTCAAAATCTGAATTCCAATAATATTTTCAAATCCTAGTTGTTTTTCATGCGTTTAAATACACAGTTAGCCACCTCTTGGATTTAATCCTTAATCTGTTTAAAACAACAACTACACTTATACTTTAAGCGGTTGATGAATGAATTTGCGATGCTTTGATGTAAGGTAAATTACTGTATTTGTAATAAGTGTCTTGTGTGGTGTAAGTAAAGAGTGGAAAGGGATAGTAAAGGGAACTGTAAGCAGTTACTAGTATTGGTAGAGGTAGTGAACATGGTGAATGGTAAGCTGCTGCGCTGTTGCAGAAGCAAAAGTAAAAGAAGAAGAGGAGCAGGAGGAGGAGGAGGAAGGAAGAAGAAGAAGAGAGAAGAGAGAGAGAGACGGAAAAGAAGAAGAAAGAAGAAGAAGAAGAAGCGAGGAGGAGGAGGAGGAGAAGTAGTAAAATTGAAGAGTAGAGAAAAAGAAGTGCTCAAGTCACATTTTGGCGAAATTGAGTTAGTGATTGTTTTGAAGTCGTTACATACTGGGAAATTTTTTGACAACATTTTGGTCAATTTGACCTTTCCCTAGTAGGAGTCGGGGGAGGGGTCAACCGGGGTCAAATTTTAAATTTGCTCTAATTTCTAAAAAAATGTATCTCAAATTACTTGACTAGTAACAAGGATTAAGAAAATACATAATTTATCATGTATTTTGTGCTTTGTTGATGAGATATAGGGTCACTTCCTGTCAAATTGTCCGTCTTATATACAAATAATACAATTCAGTATTTTTGACACTCATTTATTTATTTTTGAAATGCATTTGTTTTCCTGAGATCCTTGTTTTCATCAGAAGAGGTACTTAAGTCCACAATATTGAATATTGATTATTGGAAATCGACAAGTGTGACAATGTTTGTTTTTGTCCTGTATTTATCTTTAATTGTGTTAATTAACTTTACCAAGTTTGGTTGTACAACTTGTGATCTGTCGACAAAATGTGAAAACTTTGAGCCTTTGTTTCTCAAAGTAGTGTTATGCAACTTCAGTACTTCTTATTCTATACTCTTCAATTATTATCCGGAGTAGTATACTGTATAGTTATCCACTGGTTACGAGGTGTCTGGATCTGTAATATTGTTAAGTTGCTTTTCGTTTCTTTGATTGGTTATGTAGTTGTTTATTTTATTGTTGTTATTCCATATACGTCTACAGGAGTTTCAAGGGCAATCCGATCAAAGAAATTGTCCCAGGGACCTTCTCAAATCTTTCGAACTTGCAAGATCTGTAAGTATTTACAATCATTTCAATCGAACAAAAAAAAACTGCTTTTGAGGTAGAGCAAATTAGCTCTTTATTGCACACACGTGGGCATTATTCAACTATGCATATTTCCCCCATGGACTATAATGTTAGAATGAACCATCAGGTTGAATAAACTCCCACTGTCTTGACAGGATAAAAACGCCCTCTTTTGGCTAAAATCATAAAAAGGGTGCAATAATGACACCCATAATGCGTCGGAAACAGCCATGGTTGTGTGGAAAAATACATTTGTTTTCCTCCCAAATATGTGCCTGTATTCCAAGAGTAGTTGTTATCCTCTCTGTAGTCGAGTTGACCCTTGACAGAGGGCTTTTCATATCGAATTAATATGTTTATAGCTCTATTGACTAATGACAGCATAAATTCCCAAAATTGTTGTATTCTTGACTCTTATGTCCATTTAAGCACAATCATGCAACACTAAACATTTAGTCCCATATTTTGATTTTTGTTTTAAATTGGTTATCTGCAACTCTAAAAGAAAGTCATTGAAGCCACGCGTACCAGTACAGGCTAACATTGGCCACAGTTAAAAAAAAATGAGCTACATAATCCTCTATATGCTCAAAGTGTCTTCGTCAAGGTCTAGAAATGAAGCCCTGAAAAAAATGTATTTCAAAATGATTATTTAGTGCTTTTAAAAAGTGAAAATCTATGAGTACTCGAGATGACCGGTTTCATAATGCCTATTTCATTTCATAAACTTACTGTGTGTAGATCTAGGCTATTTTATACTGGAAACTGTTCATTCATGCATATCTTGCTAGTGGCAGCATAACTATCCAAACCTATGTATTGAAGGGTGTTAACTTGTCCATTTAAGCAATAATATGTAGCTCAGGTAACCAAGTTAGACAATTATTTGTTTAATTGAAGCTCAACAATGGTAGCTTGTGTAATACCTCTGCTGGAAATACGTGTCCACAGTGATCTGCCAGAAAAAACACAGGTTTGTCACAGTGTCATCTCTAAGACCATGCAATGCAGCAGCCTTGATCTTTTTTTTTTGTTGTTGACATGGGGGGGGGGGGGGAGGTCGAGTGTCAAAATTTTCGGCACGCTGGCGAGCAAACTTGTAATTTTCAAGTTTGCGTGCAAATTTGAAAACCATGTATGTTTAGTAGTCTTTCTAAGCAAAATTTCAAAGTTTTGTAGAGCTTTGCACGGATTTAAAAAAAATGAAACGTAATTTGCATTGCACTTTATGATTTTTAAAGTCAAGATTATGGGGGGGGGGGGGGGTCNCGAGAACGATAGGTTTGCCCCCGTAATATTTTCATATGGGGGTACAGCCCCAACCCCAACCCCCATGATCGACGCCCATGTCACACCTCGAAAACATACCAAATCCACATGGTGCCACACAGGGTTTCACATCGTCTTTACTATGTAAACACACTGTGAAAGACATTGTGTTTTTTTTCCGGTACCATGCATCATCATCGTTATCATCAGAATAATAATGATAATGATGAAGATAATAATAATAATAATAATGATAATAATAATAATAATAATAATAATAATAATAATTATAATAATAACAACAACAATAATAATAGTACTACTACTAATAATGGAAATTATTTTTTCTCTTTCTTCATTCTGCTTCGATCAGGCACCTGTTATCTCGGGCATACACGCGCATGCCACTTTATCCCGGCTTCTTCGACGGTCTGACGAGTCTCAAAGTAATGTGAGTACCGGCGGCATTTTGTTGCGTAACGATGCAAGACTAGATGAGAGACTATGGGCCGTATGCATAAAAAGTAGCAATTGCTTTTTCTAGCCTTTTGCTTGTATCCATATGCATAAAAATAAGGAATTCCTTACAAGCAATTCCTTGTTTGCATTCCAAAGAAATTGCTTGTTGCCTGCTTAAACATTTTGAAACAAAGGTTGTTCTTGACAACCTGATAGTTTGCCCGAGGTTTGCAGGTTTGTCCGGTATGACAAAAACAAGGATATGCAAATTGAATTCCAACCATTATATACTCAAGAAATAATCAGTAGAATCGTTCCCCGATGGTCACATAAAGAAACATCCATAAATTTGTATACATTACTGAAGCGATCTTTCGTAACTCCCATGACAGGAAATGCTTCCCCTCTCACGCGTAATATTTTAATACATTATACGAAACCCGCCTTTGTGCTCCCATGAAAGTAATAGACCGTATACATAAAAACACTCGCCAAAATCCTTTAAGCCAAAGATGGATTTCAAGCGATTGCTTTTTTTCGTATGCATAACATTTTGCTTGTGTTCAAACCGTTTGCTTGCCATTCGAGAGCAATTCCTAAAGGTCTCCACAACCATACAATAGCAACGTCACAGCAATGCGAACACTAACAAAGGCCAGATCCGCATGAGTCGAATACGTGTGGGAAGAAGCCTCCCATCTTCACAACTCGCGGTCAACGTGAATAAATACATTTTGAAAGACGCAACGTACCTCCAGGATTGAGTTAAATCTTTAACCCCCTTCCTGAAATATTTTCCCCCAACTTTTTCTTGATATACCAGAAAAGTATTTCTTGATTTATTCTCCTTTTGTGCAGCTTTGGTTTGGTCTAAATACGAGCATGGACATGTTTTAAACTCGAATGTCGTAATTAAGCAAAAGCACTCAAGCTGGTATTGAGGAGCTTGAAAAAACCCACGCAAATTCTTGTCAGAACAAGGAAAAGGTTCTTTTTATGCATACGTTTTCAAGCAATTTCTTTCACCTGTATGCAAGTAATTCTGCCTGTTAGTAACAACGTTTGTTTGCAGGCATTTGCTTATCGCAGTGCACTCGGATTTCACGGTAGGCAAAAGATTATGCAAACATATTTAAGCAATTGTTTGAGCTTGATTTTTCTTGACATCCAATTGCTGGTGCTTGAAGCAATTCCTTATAAGCAATTGCTACTTTTTATGCATACGGCCCTATTTCTTTTCATACGGGAGTGAAACCAAAGTTCTGGCTAAATTCCATGCGCACTTGCATTTCGTGATGAAAAATTTTTCAATCAAAATACCAGGTCCATAAGTTTACTAAGTCAGCCCAACCGCCCATAAGTCGCTCGGGGCGGGGACGGGGACGGGGGTTGGGGTTGGGGGGTTGGGTACAAAATTTACCCCCAAAACTTCCTAAGTTAAAATTGTGTTCTGCGGCTAACTTTGCCACAGCTAAAATAAAACTGTTTTCTTTATGAAAAGTGGTATTTATCGTAAAAGGTTTTTTTTATCACCTATACACCCCCTTTTGCCAAAGGGAGGTGTTTGAACACCTCCAACACCCCTGCGTACGCGTTGATTCTGACTAAAGGAATTTGCTTACAATAAATAGGGGCACATCTAATTCTATTGTGAATGACATGTTTTCCTCAGCATGCTACAAGATTTACGTTCTGTTTCTCTTCTCTAGAATGGTGTACGATCAGAGACTCTGTTGCATCGCTCCCGAGGGCACCGCCTGCGTGAACAAAGATCCACCTCATCCCCTCTTCACCTGTCGACGAACCTTCCTCCAGAACGCTACCATCAAATGTTTCATCTGGCTTCTCGGGCTGAGCGCAGTCATTGGCAACGCTTACGTCATAGCTACTCGATGGAGGCTGCACGGAAAATCCTCAAGCGTGGTTGCGGCAGTCCAGTCCATTCTGATCACAAATCTAGCCCTCTCCGACCTCCTCATGGGGGTCTATATGTTGATTCTTGCGATTGCGGCGTGGTCATAGGCGACTCCTACTTCTGGGAAGGCCGCGCGGAAGAATGGAGGTCCAGCACCACGTGTCAGGTCGCGGGATTCTTCGCCGTTTTAGCCAGCGAGGCTTCGGTGTTTCTTATAACCTTGATAAGCATCGATCGGTTTCTGTCAATCACCTTTCCTTTCAGTCAAAGGCGTCTTGGTATCGCATCATCGCGAGTGGCCGTTGGCCTCATCTGGCTACTGGCTTTGCTCCTCAGCAGCATTTCCATCGCGCTTAACTACCTTGATCCCGATCTCTACAGTCTTAGCGACGTCTGCGTCGGCCTACCTCTAATCCGGAAGTTCACCGACCTCCAATCCGAACTGGACACCATCAGTTTCTCCCGCTACGGCTTCTCAACCTTCAACACCGTGGCCTCATCCTCCATCTCCACCTGGTATCTCTCCATCGGTCTGTTTCTTGGCGTGAACCTCGCCAGCTTTGTCGTCATCCTCCTCTCCTACATCGTCATCTTCTTCAAGGTCCGCTTCTCTCGCACCGAGGCCGGTAGAAACACGAATTCGGCCGGGGAAATCAAGATGGCGCTCAAAATGTCAGTCATCGTGGGGACTGATTTCTTTTGTTGGATGCCCATCATCATCCTTGGAATCTTGGTCCAAGCTGACGTCATCACCTTGTCCTCTGATGTTTATGCCTGGTTGGTGGTGTTTGTCCTCCCCATCAACTCGTCTATTAACCCTTACCTGTATACAGTGGCTGACAACGCCTTAAAGAAACAATGATCATACCTCAAAGAAGGCTACACCCGAATGGCGATGTGTGCCTATTCGATTCTTTGATTGATGTGACGATCTAAATCAAAATTTCGCCTATACCTCTACATTCTTTTCGAAAATCACATAATTTGCACGTGTCTCACGTTGTATGTGTTCTTGTATGAATGAAATTATTCGATTCATTAACCCGAATTCTGAAGTTAGGTTCAACAGGCTCGATTTCGTGAAAATCTGTGCGTTTGAGTCGCAATAAACTTTGTAGGAAGAGAAGAAAAGATGCAAAGGGCTGCCGACCCATATAATGCACCTTGAAGAAAAAAGCAATTGAGTTGTACGGCCATGACGGCAGGGGCACGCAGTATACATGTACATGGCCTGGGGCCTGTTTCATAAAGCTGTTCGTAAAATTACGCATGACTTCACGAACGACTAGAAAATGAAGTGCCGGGTAAAAAGCCAACAGTTTTCATGTCATTTTAAGAATGTATGATTGATCTCAATCAAATTTTGCCCAAAATAAAATTAACATTGAAATGGTTGTTTAATAGTTGTTAAGAGTAAGAATAGTAAGAATGTTAATCTACGTTTGCATATTTGAATATTAAGAGATGTAATTTCAATAAGTTAAGAATCACATTTGGCTTGCCATATTCACGTCATTCGTAAAAGTCATGCGTAACTTTACGAACAGCTTTATAAAACAGGTCCCTGGTTCAAAGGCATCTGAAGACTCGGAACAGATCGGGTTCAGGGATTTCCACCCAGGCAAGGTTGGTGTAATCAGTGTAAGATGGTGAATAAAGTACCCCTGCTACCCCAGTAGTTAAACTAAACTTCAGAATACGGGCCACTGTGATTATATTAATTTTGTATGTGTACTGGTATTATTAAGTTTAAGTGTATGATTTACTAATCGATATCACCATCACCTTCCTATTCCTCCCTTTACTCTTAGTTACCACGATTGTATCATTGTTTATATCCAAACCGTATATATTCATTATATTCATTCATTTATATTCATTAACCGTCTCATTAGACTAGAAAATCACAGTCCTCTTCTCTCTTCCTCATCACACCTTGGCACCGTACCTCGACGGGGGGGGGGGGTTGTGACCGTTCCTTAATTTTTACAATTTAAAAAAATCATTAATTTTCGCAGTGTAATTCATGGAATTTACGTCTGTTTGACATTTTCGCTTCTAATGAGTTTTGCCCTTCCGAAAAATGTAACCTGTCGCCGCCCCTACCTTACCTCACCCTGTCAGGATGCATTGTGTAACTGTAGTCTGGGGGAAGACACGTCCAAACAGCAGTTGCTATTCATATGCTATTCAGTATGTGTATACAGGTGGCTATCTCGGTATGATATAATGTATTCTCGTTATTTCATTCATTTATTTTTTTTCTTCTTACTTTAATTTTTGTTCTTACTTTAATTCTTTCTTTTATCTCTCTTTTTCCTACGTCCCGCTTCTTCCTTTTAACGTCCTTTTTTGTCGTTTGTTTTATAAGACTTCAATATTTTCATATCGGGACCTATACAATGCAGGCTTCGCGTTTTAATAGGTCCCTCACATTTCATGTTTGTTAAATTGTCTATATCTCTTGATTACGACGTTATATCTTGTATTTGGTTTACCGATTGTATTATTATATTCATGTTATGTTTGAGATGTGTAACAATCAAATCAAATCAAAATCAAATATGCATGAGCTCATTAGTACACTGCATGCATAATTTGATTCGCGCAGAAACTTGAGGCGCGCACTATTGGGTTCTACGAATACTCTCTGGAAAGACATCTTCTCCGAAGGACTATTCCCCAGGAAGACATCTCCCAAGAAAGACAACTTACGCCTGACATCTTGAGATAGGACAGCTCTTCGAGGAGTCTAAAAATGTTTCCAGTTTCCGGGGGAGTAGTCCCTGGGAGAGATGCCCTCCTTGGGAGTTGTAGGGTGAGCTCTCCTCCGTGACTTGCATTTGCATGGGAACATGGGCGCTATTTATGATGTAATTTCTGTGTAGCTATATTTTCCTTTTGTCGTAAGTTTCAGAAAGTCACTTGTTAAAAAATGCAATGTTCTTTGTAGTTTAGAGGAGTATGATGAATAAAGCACACTTGCATTTAGACTCGAAGCTAGTTGTGTACCGATTTTTGTGTCTACGTTTAGTTTGAGTTCAGAAGCCGCATAATACACAAAAACATCTTGACGTCAAATCAGGCCACCCGTCAACTACTAACTACAGGCTCCTGTTGTGCAGTAGGCCTATAGCCTATGTTAATTGGGAGATTCAAATAAATAAACTTTCCCAAATGCCACTTCTCACGATACATTTGTACAATTTATTGAGATCCTTTTGTCTTCACATCCAGATAAACAAATACACATATATCTCACCAGTCGCTCATCTCTATTAGGCCTGTCTATAAACTGTGAGTGTTTTGACACTTCATACTTCAAATACATGTACTGTTATTCTAATTCATGTGGTACCCTGAGTTATATGATATTGACTCCCAGACTCACATAACCGATGACTAATTTAATTTCTGAGTTAAACGCTCTTCCTGTATTTTGAAAATGTGTCATAGGTTGACTCAATTTCACAGTCAATTTGCCGCGATAGCTTAGCAGCATACCCACGCAATACTCAGCAAATACTTTATACATACAGCAAACACAAGCTCTATCTTTTCCGAACATAGTTCAGCCACAATACTCACTTTAAACATTTAATATAAACAATTATCTTGCACTGATTAGATTTTATAATTGACATAAACGATTTTTTTAACTCCCACAGTGAACTATTATTTTCAAACTACCTCTATAGTCTTTTTCAACAACTTATTCAGCCACTTTGCTTCAATAACCCGCTAAGTAGCCATAATCCACTAAGAAATAACACTTCAACCACTAAGCAATTCAATTTCAATAACAACTGAGTAACAGTAGTATATAAACAACTCTGTTTCAGCCACTGTGCAATTCATTACAAAAACTTTACACGCAAGGGCGGACAAAACGTTAATGAGGTATGATGTCATACTGCAATTAACATACAACCAATAACAGCCCGTTGATGAAAGCGACTATTGAATATTCATTAACCTGTCACGCGTTGACCCCACTAGCATATAAACACAGGTCAAAAAATGTCAGCCAATCAGCGCGCTACCGTTGTCATGTTCATGCATTATGCATAATAGCTAGCGCGCGTTCGACTCGACTGGGCGCGCCCGGCGCGGTCGCGGCCGGGCCGGGGAGCTGAGCTAGCGCTAGCTAGCAGCATGCAGCATGCTGCGCTGAGCGATTAAAAAAAAGCCATCGTGCGCGCAGTAAAACTCGTGTGCAATGTGAGTTAGCTGATAACGTAAGATTTCTCATATGCCAATATTGAAAAATGGAGGAAAGGAACTCAACAACAGTGTGTGGAAATAACTGTACACTACAGCAGTAAGTGTATGCCTTACACAGTTTCTTTCAAAATGAAGTACATCGAATCAAACTTGAAGGTACCGTTAGTTACTATAAATCTTGATGAGGTTCTTGGATCTAGCTAGGGTATGTCGACCGGTTACAGTCTAGTCCGAGATCAATGTGAGTTCAATAGGCCTACACTACAGCCAGGCTTCAAAATCTCGTGTTAATCGACTGGAGAGTTACGAAATTAAAACAGAAATGAAAACTTACCAGTTTGAAATTTGATCTTGAATTTGAGCGAAAGTCAAAGGTTGGATTAACATGCCCTCCTTTCCCTTAACAGCAATTTTCTGTTACGGATATACGGTACGGTCGATCGCCCGGTAGAGGGCTGCCACTCAAAATTGTCATTTTCCCCTACACCGCATGCGCTTTCTTCCAACAAAAACTACTTTTTCCCTACGCCACGATAAGCCAATACAAAAATCCACTTTTCCTCTACGAAGGAACGTTTTCCTCTACAAAATGAGCTTAGTAAGATGCAAGAGATTTATTTTAATTGAGAAAGTTGACATATTGTGATCACCTCGATAATGCGGCATGGTTATGGGTGGGTAACAATTTTCGTAATTACACGATAGCCCGGGGGGCAGTGTCACGATACTAGTGCAACTTGGACAATGGATTTACCCCAATAACGTCTACAGGCGAATATGTATAGGAGTTCTTAGAAAATCTTTGAGGATTTAAGATTTTTTTTTTGGAAAATTGTCAAAAGCCTACACATCATCAAAAATCCCTAATTTCCCCTGGCCCTACGGAAGGTCATTTTCCCCGTAGGGCTCCCTACTCCCTACGGTTGCTAAAATCTCATACGGTAGGTATTTTCCCCTACGAGTCGCCCCTTGGGTAAGTTACAGAATAAACAAAGACGCGCCCATGATATGAGGAGGGGAGACGTTGAAAGAAGTGAGCTTAATGGATACCCGGGAATGGATATAGCAATAAGTGCATGAATAAATAAATTAATGAATGAATGAGTTAATGCATATATTTATTAACTCTCTTGCCTAATCTACTAAGGATAACAATTTAATAACAACAATTTCAACTGTTATTAGAACATGAGGGTGTAAGCAGCGGGCGCGCGTGGACCTGACATTACACAGCGGTCAAATCGAAGCGGCGCAGCGGAAAGCTCATGTGGATAAAAAATTATTGCGTTACAAATGACACCGCTGACATATGTTAAACCGCGAATTATGATTACTTCAGCTCATAAACGCCGATTACTTCCAACAACGATTACCCCGCGAAAATAGGAGCACGAACAGGCACTTCCCAAAACGCGTGGACCGCGCCATAGACAAAACTTCATTTGCCATACGTAATTGGTTGATAACGCGCAATCACCAGAACGCGCCATGAACCTTCTGGAAACATGGCTGTCACATTGGTGGCTCGTTTTTCAAAAATATTCATCACAGTCTTGTTTAAGTGCACGAATCAATAAAACATTCTTTTGGCTTCGTTTTATAGCTTATGCCTTCTAAAGTTATTAATTATGAAATCATCGTGTTTGGAAAGCTGGACCCACAATTTTTCTAATTTTCGGTACGAAAAATTATGTTTTGGTTTTTAAAAAAGGTTTATATTTAATCGAGCGACCATGAAAAAAATCGCTTTTTATTTGTCTGAAATTGTTAGCTGATTTTAATTAAAGCACAAAATTCCTAATAGAAACACAATTTCCATGTCTGGTTTATTGGACTGCTTTTTTCGATTAACAGGTACATTTGTGAAAGTTACCAGAAAAAGTGACTTTTGCTAAGGAATCTATACATCTACATAACAACAAAAACATATCTGTTTCGGTAATAGCATGGTTTCATTAACGCTTTCAAGCGGCATTGAATGACATTTACCTCATTTCCAAGCAAAGCTTAACAGCGCAAAAAGGGATTGTTCTAGGGTAATGCATTATTCAACATAAACAAAAAAAAATCAGTGATTTATTGGTTTTAAAATGGAGGAAATCGGTAAAAAATAACCAATTCAGCTTGAAGAGACAGGGAGCGGAGCCAAGCCAATCGCGCATTCTCCAGTGGGCGGGAAGAAAACCAACCTACGGCCGCGCCGCGCCTTGAATACCGCGCATAAAGAAGGCGCGAGGCGCGATTTCTTCAGCGTCATTTCCAGTCTGGATTTTGGTGTGTCAACATCCCAGTTATATTTTCGCTGGCCTAAATTACTTCCAAGTTTCAGCAATGTCGAGTTCGAAGAAGTATACTTCACCTCACAGACATCGGAGAAGGGCCAGATCAATTAGCTCTCACAGCGACGCAGGCCTTTTCTAATCGAGAATTGGACGACGAATTACAGTGCAGCGTGAACATACAGTTCCGGTCCATGTTTAAGCAAATAACGTCGTTGGCCCTGTAGTTATGAGACAACCAAAACAGGCCACCGTAGCCTCTTTTCGAGGCCCTGGTGGCTGATCTCTGTTTGATCCGCAGCAAAGCGAGGGATACCTTATAGTCCCTAACTCGCGGAGCGCGAGAGAGGCCTGGTGAGCACAGCGAGCCAGTCGCCTTCGCTTGCCCAAAACAGCAGTAGGAATTTTTCAAAAAGGATAGCGCCGCCGAGACAGTTCAAATCGGATCTGGAATAGAATTCAAGCTTCACCGATGATGAAACCTAAACTGCCCGAAGATGAGGACGTTATGGCGCAGGAGGGATTAGATTAAGCACCTCTTTGTTGCTGTAATGTTCACTGAGCTGTTTTCTCAGATTATTTTCCTCTCGATATAGAACTCGTTGTTTCGCTGTTTGTTTTGATCATAAATATCAAGCGCCCTAAAAACCAACAACCAGCTTCAACTGCCGAACTAAACTCACTAAGTTAGTGCTGAAACACCACATCGCAGTAGCAAGAAAGACCACCAAGTCAGGCAGGTCAATTGGCCCAAACCAAAACGGCTCTTTTCAGCAGCCAACAACTCTTCTAGAGAGAAATTTCCAATAGCCAGTCTTCTTTTACCTTTCCATTCATACAATTATTTTTCTTGTAATTGTAACATGTTTCTAATTTTAATGTTAGGATCTAACGTTATACTAGAGACAGTCTGAACGTTAGTGTTTACAGTTTAGAACCATTTGTTGACATTGTGAGATACTGTTAGCCTCTAAGTTCTACGTTTACTGCAAAGATTATTTTCCAATTAATGTTAGACCCTAACAAAACAAGCAAAATAGATCTACTTAACGAACCTGTAATTTTTGGTGCGGGGGGAGCGGGGGGGGGACTAAAATTGATAATACTAGTGCAGATCTAACGTTGAATCATTCCTGTAATTGAGAATGCGGATCTATCGCTGCAAACAGTACGGAAATAGAGATCGGGCAGGGGTAACGTTTGGCACCTCAGTTAATTCAAAAAAATAAAAACTTAATCCCTCTCTTTAATAACGCTATTAGATATGAAAGTGAAAAATCAGGCAAATTAGATCTATCTCTAATTCAATTAGAATTGTATAATTTGGAAGTCGTTGCTGTTAACATAACAAAGTTTGTTAATCTCTAACGTTTAGACCTAAGTGGAAGCTGACTTTCAGTTTCAACATTTTTCAGTGGAAATAATACACCCAGGATGCGTGGATTGTGCAGGAAATATTTACATGATTTATTCGCGTGGACTCTACATTGCATTTATTAATGATCCTGTGGACATCTATTACAAAACAGTATGGGAGAAAACTTGGGAATTGGGAAATCCACAAATTAATATTATTTTGAATTACTTTCTTCCTCCGATTTTCAGCATTCTAACGTTAAATTAAAAACGTTATACCATATCCAAAATTCCACGCTCAGTAATTGCTAGTATAACCTGCGTTAACAAAAAGACTAGATCTAGATCTGTATCAATAAGTAAATAATTCGACGTAACATTTCAATTGATCTAGCCCGGAAACCCCCCCCCCCCCTCCCATTACTCGCATACTGAACATAACACACGTTGTTTTATGGGTGGCAATACAAAGAAGGGGCGAGGCTTATACTGTCAGCTACGCGTACATTACGCGCCATTTTGCACATAGTAGCGCGTATGTAATGTTGCCAAATGCACGTTACTTTCCGGCAAAAGCTGAACTAAAATAAAATCACATTTTTCTTGATAACTTTTCAAAATGTTAACCTGCTGAAACGAAAAAAGTCAATAAATAGACACGCGAATTGTGTTTTCTATCAGGAAATTTTGCTGCTTAATAAAATCAGCTACAATTTAGACAAATAAAAGACGCGATTTTTTTCTATGGGTCGTCGATACATAAAACTTCTTTTAACCAAACATCATTTCTACCAGAAAATTAGAAAAAATGTGGGTCACTTTTCAACACGATGATTTCATAAGTAAATTTTTTTCACTTTTTAGAAGGCATAAGCTAGTTTGAAACCGAACACAAAAGAATGTTTTCATTGATTACGTGCACTTCAAACAAGACCGTGATGAATATTTTTTTAAAAACAGCACAATGTGACAGGCCATGTTTTCCAAAGCGTTCAGGCCGCGTTCTGGTGATTGGCGCGTATCAACCCAATTACGTATGCAAATAAGTTTGTCTATGGGCGCCCCGCCGGTACCACGCGTTTTTGGGAAGGTTCCTGTCATTCGTTGGCTATTTTCGCGGGGTTCGTTGTTGAAGTGATGCGCGTTATGACTGAAGTAATCTATAGATTTCGCGGTTAACCATACTTTACTGCGGACTTCATATTATGTAAGCAATATATTTTTTATCCACATGAGCTCTCCCTGCGCCGCTCTGATTTGACCGGCTGTGAGTATTTGTACGCGTCCATACATGTATTTCAATCCCGGCGCTGGCCCGCCGACTCCATAACATATTAATGAAATTATCACGCGGTGACTGCATAGCCCGGAAAATTATAAGCACAGAATGCCTGCTAATCCCGAAGAGCATCACCGCCGGTTAAAAACAGATTACCTAAAGACAGTTTCCTTGTATGGAGACGGTTTTGAATATGCCATAGCGTACCTATGGGAATAGTTTTTTCAAATTTGCTAGATATTTGAGATGAAACATTCATTAGTATCCATGTATCATTTGCCAACAAGTTACTTTCTTGATATTCACGAGAGAATAATGTCCTTTTACGTTCTCAAAGTGCCCTTCTAACAGACTTTTTCCTGCCTGGCACCGTCACGCCCATTTTTCATATAACCACCCTGCGAAAATTTTGTGTCTTCACGGCGCCACCGAATCCCGAACTGAAAAACCTATTTTCAAAACTCAAAAGGTACCTATGTAAAATTTTCCACAAAAATGTACAATTTGCATCATACATCAAGTGTTACGAACTAGATTATTCATTGTTATTGAGCTTACTTTTACTTCCCCGTGATATCACTGAACAGCCTTTGGGCTTATGAAGTAGCAGCTTGCGTGTATAGCCTATGACCTGTCTATGCGCTCAGATCAGTGCTATTTCAAAATCGTACTTGCCTAAGATGTCCCTTTACTTTTCTTGAATGTCTGTTTTCAATGATAAAACTGGTATTCAACCAATACAAAATTTTAGTATTTTAATATTATTTTACTAAGCCTACAATAATCCAATGGACCAATTTAAATTTCAAATCTCAATACTAGTCACGAAGAAACCATTTGTCTTAATCCACAAGGTTTATAAACCTCTAATGTATCTTCTTTTCTCGGTTTTTTCCATACTGGTACTCGCGTGTTTCTGTAGACGCAGAGCGACTAGGTCTCACGTAGAAGTTTAATTCTTACACTACATGACAAAATTCATAAATGCATTATCACTATCACATTGCAAGGGGTGGCTGGGGGGTGGGGGTGCACTGGCAGGTGCCACGTGCACCCCCCGCAGAAGCCATAGGAGTTCCACCTAAAGCCAAAACGAAACATTCACCTTTTCTGTTTCAACGCGCTGATTTTCCACTTTAGTTCACCTCCTAAGATGGGCAACCTTCCCCTGTTCCACCTCCCCAAGAGGGCACCCCCCATGCCCAAACCAGCCTACGCCCCTGGAATATTTAGTTGTTGAGTGTCTACACAAGTCAATAACCATTGTAGTTCTCGTTGAAACAACCACAGTTAAGAATCGTTTAATGCAAACATCTCGATCGCCTATTGGTGTTTCGAAACCGGCAACAAATAACGTGTCAATAGTATAACACGAAAAAGAACTCCAAAAGTGATGTATGAAATGAGTTATTTATAATATATCACCGCACAAAAACTCCTATCAGGCGACCGCGAACACAACAAGACACAGGACATCCCAGAATGTAACCCCACCCACTCACCCTGGTACAACATACCCTTATATCCTAGTGACATCTATAAATTCGAAATCACCATCAACAAAGTCTACTTGTATATGCCATAATATTTAACAAAACATGACTGCCATTGCAAAATGTTACATAGAGTTTATTTAAATCCCGTAATTTCACTCCTACTATTTGAATTATAGTATTGGGTGAACAGTGAGCGTCTCGTGCACCCATAAACTAAACACTACACAAAAAGTATGTTCCCCCTTGTTCAAAACACCATAACTTTTTCATGAAATAAGTTTTAGCAAAATAACTTGCCAGGAATATTTCCACACTCCTTGACTAACTTTCGTGTGAAAATAAGATTGATCCGTCAAGCCAGGCATAAGTGAGCATGAATTAAAGGCAAACATGTCACTTTTCAAAAGTCACAGGAGTCATATCTTATGCCAAAATAATGGTAAATAATGGTACTTCTTGCTTTATTTGTAAAGTGTGCTCACTGAAGGCTGACATGGTTACAACCTCTTATGTCCATACAACGTGTAAAGATACATTTTGCTGAAAAATATCGGATTTCAATTGTTCTTTTAATAAACTTAATGGATTTTACAATTTCAAAATTGAGGATGGATGTAAATTGTTAAATTGAGCTCACTGAAGCGTAAATATGCGAAAAGTGCCAAAAGAATTGTCAGGGGGAAAAACGATAGCTGATTAACCTTAGTAGCGCTTAATCATTCAACAGAAAGAGAATTTGTCAAAATCCTGCATCACAAATCCCTCAAAATGACCCTTGTGACTCTTGAAAAGTGACATTTTTGCCTTTATTACGTGCTCACTCATGCATGACTTGATGGATGAATCACATTTTCACACAGAAGTGAGTCAATGAGTGCAGAAACACTCCTGCCAAATTATTTTGCTCAAAAGTATTTCCTTAAAAAGTTATTGAATTTTCAAAAAGGAGAAACTTATTTTTTGTGTAGTGTTTAGATTCACATAGCATGCTGCCTCTTTGATTAGACAAACAAAAGAAATGATCGCATAAGCAGGAATTAAAACACCCCCCAAAAACCAAAAATAAGTCTGATTACCATACACAATTATACTTTTAAAATCATAAATTTGTGAATGCCTCTTAAATAATCACCCATAAATTAGTTTCACATAAAATGTTACCCCTTTGATTAGAAAAACAATACGAAATGATCGAATAAGCAGGAACTCCCCCCCCCGATAAAAAAAAAATCCATACCGAATAATGCTTTTAAAATATTTCAAAGGGTGCACTAAGCACAAATTACTCTATCGGCTGGTAAAATTTATGCTTTTTTATTCTCCTATTTCCCTATTCCATATCAGTATTTATGTTTTTGCGATTACGATTTGGTGGCGCTCCAGGAGATACTTAGATTTGGTTTGGACGTGGGTGCGCAGCTGTAGGCTCAAAACCGATACCCGTTTCTGAAGGTCATTTTGTAAGAAACAGATGCCTACGTCTAATAGAAAAATATGTCGAAGGGTTTTGAACCAGAATATGATAGATTTATTTTCTCAAAATTAGGGCTTAATCGAGGGGTTCAAAATGTCCCTTTGACGTAAATTATAGCTGGAAAATAAAGACGGACACAGTCATGTAATGTATGGCGCCCAAATTCCGACCACTAAGGATTATTTGCAGGAAAAGCAGACTCGTGTCTAAGGCTCTCGAGAAAAAAATAGATCAAGTGGAGCGGCCCATCCCCGTAAGCCAAATGATGTTAATGATTTTCTATATTTCGGCAAATCAAGAAAACAACGACAGAATTTCATACAATATAAATACAACGCATTTATATTAATAGGAATCATGGAAAACTGGACTGCCATGCAACTGAGGGTAAAAATAAAATGATAACTAAATAAATTTAGACAATGATGACTGTTTTACGAAGTTCAGTGGATGCTAACACAGAAACAGTGACGCATAAGGCACACATAAATATAATTAATGGAATTTACCTTCTATAAACAACACAATTCTTCCATGAATAAACGATAAAGTAACATAAATCATACATATATGTGAGTACCAGGGGTGTGGGGGTGGGGTGGGGAAGCGTCCCGTACCCCCGTAATTACGCATGTGCCATAGGGCCTATTATGCCAGATGGATATGTGTTCGGTTTAATCTTCATCTCTACGGATTTGGGAACAAAGACGGAATTGCGGTCAACCCAGAAATAGAAGGGTTCGACGGTATTAGAACGTGACTTGAATCCGACGTCGGCCGACGATGACGGGTAGACACCGTTGAGGTTCAGATCCCCGCAGCAGAA
>JZLH01S0446225.1:67389-77569 GCA_001188425.1 Eucidaris tribuloides
ACAGAACAATATTTATTTCCTTTTTAGCGAGTTAAAGATATTCCCAGTTTATGGTTACCGTCTGATATTCTG
The DNA here is from genome assembly GCA_001188425.1 of Eucidaris tribuloides. Classification (NCBI taxonomy): domain Eukaryota; kingdom Metazoa; phylum Echinodermata; class Echinoidea; order Cidaroida; family Cidaridae; genus Eucidaris; species Eucidaris tribuloides. Next base: position 67,462 of record JZLH01S0446225.1, read on the forward strand.
GTATTATGCCACTACAGTTAATACATGTATGGACCGGCGGTTACCGTAGCAAAGGGTAAATTACAGGATTTTCCTAATGCCAAGGAACCAAACCAGGAAAAGATGATGTGGGCGACGTCCTATGGGGGTGACGTGGTCTCCTCCCGCCCCCCTTTCACCCCGATTATCTGGGGGTGTCCCGCCTCCCCTCGATATATGAATTTCATGTTATTTGATTCATGGTTTGTTAGGCATTTTAGATTCATGTAGAATTTTGTTACGCAAAATCTAACTCAAAGCAGATAAAATATCATAAAATAGATATTACCATTACATTAATTGTGGGGGATAGGGGTTAGAGTCCACTTTCCATTTTAACAATGATATTTACCTTGGGGTGCGTATTCCTCCCGCCCTGAGAATATTATTATTTCGCAATCGGTGATTTTCAACCCTCCCGCCCCCCCCCCCTCTCCTCGTTAAATGACTCTCCGATCTTACACTAAGTATAAACCATTAGGATTACGTTACCGGTAGCTACAAATAGGGTGTGTCACTAATCTCTCGGATCATGTTGTATTTATTCAACATGTCACATACTAGAGTAAAGATTAAACAAGGATTGGCAGGAGATGAAGAATCAGACCAGGACACCCCAATTTCTGGTATCAAATCTACGAGCCAGGCAGCGTCATCGTTGCAAGAGGTCAACATACTTTTGTGTATAACATCGTCACGGTTTCGCACACTGAACAACAAGAGCTCTTGCAAACGCCATCTCAAAGGCTAGCCGATACATCAGAACGGATTCTTCGTATGCGTCTAAATAATCAATGATCATCAGTACAGGTACAAGTACACTCATGCTCATAATTATGGAATATTTTGTGATACTTAAGTCTTTCCCTCATAGTCGTCCAAAATTTTGCAAGACAGGTGTTTATTTCACCAAAAACGTGCAGTATTGAAGCAATTTTTGGAAAATTCCTAGAGATGACTAAATAAAGAAAATAAATACGTCTTACGCAATTAACAATTACATAATAACTTTTATAAAAATCAACAAAATCCATTAAAAGGATTACATGTAAGTAATTAAAAAAAACAACTCCCCCAAAAATAAATTGGTGTCTGATGTCACTTATCATTATAAATAATATCAGAATGTTCTGTTACAAGCAATAACGCGCTGTAACCACCGACGTGAGCGCAAACACAACAAGTACCGCATTTATATAACACAGGTTTAGGCGGAGTCGCGACGCTAACAAAATGCCCAGCATCAGAAAATCTTAATTATAATGTTTCAACCTGGGTGAGGCAAATATATAATTCAGATGTAACCGGTTCACCGGAAAATGCAACTTCTAAAATGTTCTAAAAATTCCATAATATAACAATGAGTGTAATAATAATCGTTTAACGGACAGATGTAGCTCACCAACTAAGGATAAGTTTCGGAGTTTGGCCAACCAACATCAAATCGCCACGTGCGCTGGCCCTTGGACACTGACCTTAACGTGACGATGCATGTCCGCCACCATGATTGTAATCTCGGCCTTAATAATGTATGTACATTGTTTTTTAATTCCTAAGCCCTTAAGTTCGCGGGTATTTCTCTTATTGAAAATTTTAGCAACTGAAACGTAAAATTAACAGAAATGTTACATTTATAGGCCTTGCTGACGGTTAGTGCAGTACCCGCTTATTTAGTCTGTCTTTATCACCATGACCATAATCTTACAATACTCCTACATATATAGTTTCTTATACTTATTACTGTTAGTCTTGGGCTACATTCCCAGGCTACATCTTATCTTTTAATGCAAACTGAATTAACCAACAACATATAAATAAAGCAAAGTATATTATATACACAATCATAAAGAGAAACACAAACCATGAAAATAACGATAAGTGTACAAACATCAGCAAATATCATACTTGATTTGCAAAAGGCTGCGCAGTAAATTGAATTAGTTTAAAAACGAGAAAGGGGAATATAGTAAAGTATATAGTTTTAAGTACAAATAATCAGGAGATAAATAGATAAAATACATTTTTCATACAACTACAGTATCGCACGTAATTATAAAAATAATAACTCACAAAATCATATAAATAAATGGCCATAAGCTGCAAGTTAATTATCAGTTAAAGTGCTTGTACTTCTTATATGTTTTCCGAAACTAATTTCCTGACCTCCGGACTAAGCCTCTACCGAAATGTATCTGGGGTCCATTGGCAAATTAGATATCTAATCGAATTAAAATTGCTATCTTCTTTGATATACTTATCGATTTCATCTCTGGCTTTACAAACAATGACTCGCACTCTCTGCTACAGTATAACTCAACAGGACGACACAGAAATTCGCACAGATCTTTCGAACCAGCCGAAATAGATCGTATGTCCAACTCCAGTGGTGGCTGTGTTGCCGTTCAATGACGACAGGAGGTAATGCCTAAAAACCAATATACTAAGTATAATGACGAAAATAAACGCTTTACATCGTATCCTGCTTCCAGACGCAAGAAGCTATGCCTATTTTCCTAAAGAAATTAGCCTACTATCATCATAACTTGTCTTGAACTAAGACTTGTTTTCTGAGGTAGACCCGAGCAGAGTGCAAGTAGAAAGGGTCAGAATAGGGAGATGATATTAGTATTTAGAGGGAGAAAAGTCGCATGTCTGGAACCTAGAGACTAGCACACATTGTTTTCCGGGATCATTTATACATGGAATGGGCCAGGGAAATGCTCCTGTCTCACCGTCATATAATTTTAAAAAGACGTTCAAAGAGCATAAAACGAGTGATTACTGCCATTCGCTGGACAAGCAATGTGCTGGGCAAAAGACATAAATGACCATTTCAAAGCAACACGCAGTTATTTCAGTGCATTCACCACTCATCTGAACAACCTAGCCCATCCGCCTGTCCGTAAGCTTCCAACAATAACTCACGTCAATAACTCACCATTTATGGGTCAATCCTGTAATATATCTTAACTGTATAATTTATATATTCATATGTGTACTATCTTATATGATGTCGTTAACTATTAGTGTATTATAATTGTTATCGTCCGTTACTTACTACCGAAAATTCTACACTTTGCTAATCGATGTATTTTATTTCGTTATTAATACGCGCTACTATTTGTGTAGATTCGATTTTTTGCATTATCCACCTTGTTTTTCTTTTTACAAGCGTTTAGAAACGTCGTATTAAGCGCGTTATCAAATGTTATGTATTATTATTATTATTATGTGTTCATGCTATTTTCACACTATCACGTTCAAATGGTAATGGCATGCATTATTTCTCACTCAATCTAACTAAACTCTAGAAAAATCCCTCCAGGCTAAAATTTCTCTTCCTCTCAGCTACACACTGGTATGATTAAAAAAGTAAATTTGATTCCTTTCAACATTTCAGGAACAGCTGGCATCATTATTGCCCTTAATGCCTATGATGTATAATTATCTTTAAATTCGAATGAGTAGGTATCTTATAAAAATAAATGGGTAGATATTAATTAATTGATCAAGTGACTGCCTTGCTTCATCATGGCATCTAATGCTTTTGTGTTTATTTATTTACATGTTGTGACACTCTTAAAAATCCTCGGGGGGTCAGAACTGTACTCGGAAAAAAATCCAGTTGGGCACACCAATAAAAGGGGTCAATTTAACAACAATCTGTGGCAAGGTTGACCAAAAATAAATGATCAAACTGACTTGGATTTTGCAAACTTGACCTGCAGAATGTTGTAAAATTGTACCTTTTCTGTGTGGCCCCAAACGGATCCTTTCTCCGAGTCAACCTTGAGCCCCGAAAATTTTAAGAGTGTATCGTATTTCTTCACAGCTGGGTAGCCCATAGCCGAGTGCGATAGTATCGGTGATAGGATCAGCCCTTGCATTTTGGATCCAAGGAGAATTGCGGTCCGATCAGAATGTGAACTGAACTCTTCACTGAAATCATGAGGTTGTAGTCCTAGCTCCTTCGGCTTGACTGTTTAAACGTTAATGACATGATTGGGGTAGTCCCAAGTTGGGCAAAACTATTCTAGAATCAAATAAACTATGAAAGGATTCAACTTAAAATTTGTGTCAAATGTTGACTTCATTTAAAAGTACTGCCATCAGCATGCCTTGTGACGATACAAATTGTTGTCTCGTTTTCTATGCATAATTTTTCTAGAGGACGAAAAGAAATTCTGAACTGGTCATGTCCATGCTTCATTCTCTCCTGTAAGTAAAAAAAAAAATCAGACAAATATTTAGGCCATACATACAATCCCAGCTGGCTGTTTAGACTGATTATATCTTTCAAACAGTTTGTCTAGTGTCAGTTTATATCCCCACATAATGGATATTTCTAGTACAGAAAAGAAACATATGTTCTATAAAAAGCTTCTATTGAATTAATTCTAACAGACCTAGCCACAAGTGAGCATTTTTTTCGATTGTTTTTTTTCAACAGGTGTGTCAACTGAAGAAAATATTGGAAGAATGTAGTATGGAACAGCCGATTGTGACGGTCAAAAGCTGCAATATTACATTCAGAAGGACGTCTAATGCTGACGTCACAAATCTCATCTCAGATAGTAATCTCAGAACTCCGGAGACGAAGGGTATGTTTGAATTTGACTAGACTTGGCAAGAACTGTATTCGTAACATCAATTGATCGTTACGTTCAGTGTGAGATATCTCAACCCAGTCCGCTGGACGCAATGTTGGCAGGCTTGTTCAAGTTGCTTTAGTTCATATTTTGTCCTCGACCTGTCCGCGTGTGTGGATTTTCGTGTGTGTGTGTGTGTGTGTGTGGTGTTGTTGTGTGTTGTGATTGTGTGTGTGTGGTGTGTTGGTGTCTGTCTGTCTGGGGTGTGTGTGATGTGTGTGGTGTGTGTGTGTGTGTTGTGTGTGTGTGTGTGTGTGTGTGTGTGTGTGTGTGTGTGTGTGGTGTGTCATTAATGGTTTAGTCTGTTAATGTGATTGTTTCTTTGTGGCTTTGTTATGTTTTTTTTCTTGTCCGTTATCAACTCGAGTTTAAACTTGGTTTTTTTTTATTTATAGCAGGTGCCCGCCACAGATACTCTTAACTGGGCTTTTATTAGTTAGTACGTCTGTCTGCTTCTGTTTCTGTTTTCTGTTGCATCGTATACTTGGAGTAACTGTAGGCCCTACTTCACTCATAGTTTGACTAGTATGGTCGTGGATGTGCTTTGACAAAGAGTGTTTCATCATTTGAAGTCTCCTGCTTTGAAGACTGGCACTGAGAAGACTATAACCGCTTTCCTCCACTTGAAGTAGGTTCCATTTGGCACTGTCCGGTGAAGAAGGATACTTTGCACATCTTTTTTTTTTATGCAGTGTCCTCTGATTCTTGTTGCTGTTCCTCTAGTTGATTACTGGCCCCCTTATTTTGAGTTGTATTGTATGTGTCGGCCTCTCGATTCCCACTTCACCATCAGATTTGTACAACAATCTTGAAGTTCTACGCATCCCTCCTCCTTTTAACTGTGTCAAATAGTGGAATTTGTTCATAGACTGTGTTCGCAATAATATGGTTCACTAATGAAAGAAGAAAAATATTGAAAACAAACAAGCGCACAGTATCAAAATTGTTTCTAGGAAGGATGCAACAATTTCTCAATTTTTTACGGTCTTTAACTCTTAAATTAAAAATCATTAATACTGCCCACATTTCTTAATCGTTTCGACTGATTAGCTGAATCACGTGTTGCCTTCACCTATTGAGTGTATATGTAGTCGCTCAGCATGACTTGCAAAAGACCTTGAATTAGAGTCCCCTTGAGGCAGTTTTAAAGGCCACTGCTTCCCGAAAAATGTTTTTCCATTCAAGAGCAATTTAAGTTGCATGGCTTGCATAAGCTACTCCCGAATATCCCAAAACTATATGAAAAAAATGCCTCTTCAAAAGTCAGCTCAATTATATTTGATTTATATCATATTTTTTTCCACATTCCAATAGGTAACAGAATCAGGTATTGCATACGTTAATACCCGATCATCATGCAGTATGAACGAGATGATGAATGGAAATAGGCGGAGTGCAAAAGGATCGGTCATACCATCGTACAGGCCTTGGAACAACAATCGGACAATCAAGTTGTCAGAAGGTGTACTTTCATGAGGCTTACAACCAATTAGCCTCCAGCGTATATACTTTCGCAAGTCTTTCGATGTTACAGCTTGTGCTTGAGTAGTTTGTCAAATTGGCATTGAAATCAATGTGCTGGCATTTTCTTTTCAAATATGATAAATCATCTTGAAGTATACGTTAAATGCTTGTTTGTGGTGTTCTACTGTGTGTGGTGCGTGGTGTCGTGTGTGTGAGATGAGAAGTTGGGTGGTGGTTTGGTGTTTTGTGGTTTGTTTGCTTCTGGTGTTTCCGGAAAAAATGTTGAAAGCAAGTTGTCACGCACATATAATTGTCCTTTAAATGCTGAAGAACGACATGCAAAAGGGTTCCATTTTAACATACGTCGGCATCGTAATTCGATTTCATATTTGGCGTCAAACGGTTTTGATGGTTTGCAAAGACTTCCTATTAACAAAAATGCCAATATGCTCCTTTGATGCGGTCTCAGAAAGAAGACACCACGCCGCAAAGAGGAAAAGCGCCTCCTATCTTCATAAGACAGTGAAATAGGAGAATAAGGCTACTTATTCAAGATGATGGTCTTCTCTCCACATTATTGTATCCAATGCACTAAAAATCGCATGACGTAAATTTTAGGATGTTTACAATAGTAAACCGCCTTTAGAATTCAGAAAGAATAAGAAATTATAACGTGAAGAAGTCTTGTCTAAAATATGGGGCGTATCCTCCTTATTACTGTCTTATGAAGATAGGATGCGCTTTCTACTTCCCGGCGTGGTGTCATCTTTCTGAGACCGCTTCAAAGGAACATATTGACATTTTTTGTTTGTTGGAAGTCTTTCCAAACCATTAAAACCGTTTGATGGCAAATATGAAATCGAATTTCGATGCTAGAATGAATAAACACCCCATCCCTACAGGGAGGCGAAAAAAATGTTACATTTTTATGTTCCAGCCCCTCTGTCGTGGGTGCCTGCAGTTGATGATTTCTCCGCCTTGGAAAAGAAAGGAGGAATTATATTCATTTATTTCTTTTCAAATAATTTGTTATTTTCCAATAACAAACTTCATTAGGACATCATTACAGGCAGACCCCTTAAACTCAAAATGCATGCGTTATAGTGTATGTTGCAATACTTTTGAGTAGGGAGGTAAATAAATAATAAGATAAAATAATATCTACGGTATACATACATCCAAGAAAACAGACGAACCACATATCAATACAATGACATTACAAAAACCAAAACAAAACAAAACAAAACAATGTAAATAAAATATATGTAACAGTAACAAAGACACATATAAATAAAATGTGAAAACATTTATCACAAAGAATAAATAAATGAATAAATGAATAATTAATTAAGTGATTAATTAATATAATATAATGTAAGTGTGGCTGTTAATATGATATGACCTCATTACCATTAACGGCGTAAATGTCACGTTGATACCCGGAGACAAATTCTCCAGTTTTCGGTCACCGACGCTGACGGACACCACCGGGGAGTTCACGGTGCGATTGACCTCCTCTGACGCCTCGTTGAACTCCCTCAGGTACCGGGACGGGAAGAGCACATCGTTAGAGAAGACATTGAAGACAATGCGGATGTTAGAATTGTTGATCTCTCCATCATTACCAATAGTTACTAAGCTGGCTATCTCTAAGGGGAGATATACCCTTGAAATGACGTCATCTTCGGGTATATTGCCCGTGACGTCATTTTCTAAAGTGATGTTGCTCGTCGTCAAATCCCCCGTGTTTGTTCCCACCAGGGAGAGAACAAGACCGCTTTGGGCTTCACTTGCAGGTACGTTGTTTATCTAAGAATAGATAAATGAAGAAATTACATACAGAATCTTTTCAAAGTAATACATGAAAAACGATAACTTAACAAACACACAACATAGGAGGATGAAAGGGGGGGGGTCATTGATCAAGAATCACTTTTCAGCAAAGTAAAAAAAGCAAAGCCGTACCAATGGAAAGTAGGTAGTCGGTTGTTAGGGCCTTTTGCTATTCTCTCTTTCACGACTTTAGGGGAAAGCGTAGAGTATGTACAAATGAGGAACCCTTTTGCTTGTCGGTTCTTCCATCATTTTATGGACAATATATGTGCGACGACAAACTTCTTATCAACATTTTTTCGGGAACACACGCACACACTAACATACCCACCCAACTCACACACACACACACACACACACACACACACACACACACACACACACACACACACACACACACACACACACACACACACACACACACACACACACACACACACACACACACACACACACACACACACACACACAAACACACAAACATACATTTACGTATACTTAAAGATAATGTCTAACATTTACCACAGTTAAAAAAATCTGAGCCGCATGATTCCCCATGCTACCAGTGTCTTTGATGAGGTCTAAAAATGAAGCCCTGAAAAGATTGTATTTCAAAATGATTATTTAGTGCTTTAAAAAAGTGAAAATCGTAAGTTGACCAGATTCACTTGCCCATTTCCTCCCATAGACTTACTGTGTGTACACCTAGGTTAATAAAACTCGCCCCGAGTTTTATTGTTTATTCATGTATAACTTGCCATTGGCAGTGTAACTTTCCAAACTTTTGTATTCTAGGGTGTCTATCTGTCCATTTGAACACTACTATGTAGCTCAAAATCAAAGTTTGACAATTTTTTTAAATGAAGCTTCACAATGTTAGCCTATCACTTTAAGAATGATTATCATATTGAAAAGAAAATGCAGCACATTACTTTCATGCCCAATTTGACAACTACTCAAGCACAAGCACACAATCGAAAGAATGCGAAAGTATTTTACCTGGACGGCTAAATTTGGTTGTAAGCTCATGAAAGTATCACCTTCTGATACATTGACTTGTCCGAGTTGTTGTTCCAAGGCCTGCACGATGGTATTGACCGATCCATTTTGCAACTCCGCCATTTCCAGTTCATCCTCGTTCACTTGCATGATGTTATTAACGATGACAACTACAGATTCTGTTACCTAATTGGAATGAATCGTGAAAAAAATATGACATAAATCAATATAATTGAGCTGCTTTGAAGAGGCATTTTTTTCATATAGCTTTTGGGATATTGGGAGTATGCTTATGCAAGCCCATGCAACTTAAATTGTCTTGAATGGAAAACATTTTCGAACAGTGCCTTTAAAATGCCTCAAGTGACTCTAAATTCAAGATAAATTTGCAAAGTTCTGAACGATAAATTTACACTCCAATAGGTTGAAGGCAAACGTGATTCAGTATCAGTCGAAACGATTGAAGCAAATGTGTGGTATTAATGGTTTTTTTTTCATTTAAGAGATAAAGCGTAAAAATTGAGAAATTGTTTATCCTTCCTAAGAAACAATTTTGATACATGTGCGCTTATTTGTTTGCAAATATTTTCTTCATTTCATAGTGAACCATATTATTGGAACAAATCTATGAAACAAATTCACTATTGACAAGTTAAAGGAGGAGGGATGCTAAACTTCAAGTCTTGTACAAAATCATGAATGGTGAAGTGGGAAACAAGGCCGACACATACATACAACTCAACCATAAGGGGGGCAGATCAACTAGAAGGAACAGCAAAAGAATCCAGAGGATACTGATAAAAAAAAGATGTGCACAAGTACTCCTTCTTCCACAGGACAGCGGCAGAATGGAACCTACTCAAGGAAGAAACGGTTATGTCTTCTTCCAGTGCAGTTTTCAAGCAGAGACTTCAAATGTGAAACTCCTCTCTTGTCATAGCACAATCACGACCATACTAGTCTAAACTTTGGTGAAGTAGGGCCTACAGTTTACTCCAAGTATACCGACGCAACAGAAACAGAAACAGAAACAGACAGACGGACTAACTAATAAAAGCCAGTTAAGAGTATCTGTGGCGGCCACCTCTAAAATAAAAAAAACCCAAAGATTAAACTCGAGTGTTGATAACAGGACAAGAAAAAAA